>JBBIGA010000132.1:29518529-29534851 GCA_037576975.1 Alestes dentex | reverse complement strand
TATAGTAGCAGAGATTTATAAACCATTAGAGAAATGAGAATAGGATAGCCCTAAATGCTTGTGTGTTTTGTTTTGGGTTTTTTTTTTAACCAAGTTTTACATTTGAATTGCTGCAGGTAGACTTTAGCCTCCAGTCCATCCCACATGTCACACTTAATTAAAATTTAGTGAGAGTGAGTTCTCTGATTGGCTGTTTAGTGTTGAAAGTGCATGAAACAAAATGTGGCTCTTTTGCTTGTCTTTCTATGATACACTTTTTAATTACAGGCACAGGGTGTAAATGCACAGCTCTCCATGTAACAAAGTGCTTTTGTTAACATCATGTAAAAATATATTTTTAAACAATCCGCCGCAGAACTTTTGATGAGTATAGTATTTCCCAAAATTAAGAGTCTTCTTGAATGCACAAACAACGATCTCCAGGCGTCCATGAGCATTGTTACATAAAGACCTGTGGTTTTCCTAAATGCGGACCAAACTGCTGTAAATATTTCTGTATTATGGGCCTCTTCCATTTAATGTTTGTCATATGATCATCAGCATAATTTTTTTTTATAGATTCAAAAATATCATAACCACAGTGTTTGTGACTGTATGCACACAGGCCTGGAGCGGTTTTGGTCTGTTAATAATCTGCCCAGAGAACAGTATTATGTGCTGAGAGTGCATTGCATTTCTCACACATGGAAAAAGCGTTTACGTCTTGGCACGGGCCTGCTCTTCAAAATTCAACAAAAGACACGCAGCATTGCATGCTCTCTGAAGTTTAAGCATGAAAGCATGACAGAAAACACTTTGGCACTATTGGAATCATCTGCTGCATTAATATTATTTTGTATTCAAATTGCTTTATCACATGTCTTCGGTTTGGTAAGCTGAGAATGACTGAGAATGTTTGAGAAAAGAACTGATTTAAACAACAGAGAGAAAGTTATGTGCAAGACTTTTTTTTTTTTTTTTTACAAAGAATACGTGTTAATTGATGGAATGCTTGGCCACACCAAAATTCCCCAGGGCAAATGTTACGATCCTGCAGAAATAACTGGTCCTGCTAACAGCTGAATTCAATGCTGTTCAGAGAACTGCCGTCACGAGAAAACCACATCTCATTTAAGCCATGTTTAGGATTAGTTTTACCTGAGCGTCATTCTGTAATTTAAGTGACAGCTGTTTTAGTCTTAGTATTCGTTTTCTGACTACATAGGGATGCGTCACTCTAATTCTCAGTATCACTTTTAGTCGGATGTTGGCCAGAATCACAGGATCTGAGATAAGAAAAAACCTGAATGATCATGTAAATGTTTAAATAAACTCATAAAGAGAGGTGCACTAATGCGGACATGAGTAACACAGATAAACAGCAGGTAAGTGTCTCGAAAGGCTCCCTGCTCCCTACATAGTGCACTATGTATGGATTAAAATACATTCTCCTGCAGCCGAACAGTGTCTTATATGTCTAATATAGAGGCGTTAGCAATTCAGTTATATGTGCAGAAGTCCATAATGGACAAACTGTGCACTACAGGGGTGTAGAAACTGAAATTTTATAACTTTACATAAGGAGGAAAGAAGGCATTTTGGATTCAAAGCGCATCCAGATTACAATTTAGTTGGAAAAACTATGATATCAGATTAATATCGACTCACCGTGGGCAGGGTGCCAGCCCACCACAGGACGCACACGCACCATCCACTCACACACTCACAAGTTTTAGCCAAAATAAAGGCTTACGATTGAGTAGCTTGTCTTTTGTCTGTCTCTGCATTATCTCATTATTATTCATAAACATAAATGGTAATATATTTTTATTTTCAAAGGTGCATCTTTATTTAGTTTTTTTAGTTACCTGATGAACATTTCTGGCACAGATTTGGGCACTGTTAATAGGTGTGAGATTTCAATCCAGAAACAAATGCAATGTCTGTAGTTTTTGGAGTGATTGGCAAAACTCAAAGCTCCAGTCCACCTCATGAATCACAAACCCATACAATACACACATTTTCCAAAATAGAATTTTAAGATAGAATGAATATGATTAATAATAAACAATCATTCAGCCTAGAAATGTAGCTTTCATTCATAGTTTTTGATCATCATATTACCACTGCATTGATAATGCTAATTTCCACTAGCACCTATATGCAATTTCCTCTGTTGTCTTAGCATCAAGCTATCATTTTCAAACACTCAGTGTGCACTTCATATGGCAGATTTAACCAAAATAGACATTTGAAGCATTTGAGATTCAAATAACATATTCTTTACTGTGCACTGCAGCTTTAGAGTAAATCCTTTCACCCTTTAAACTCTTCACTGTGTTGTTTCTACATCCCATTTCTCAAAACAACTTGAGAAGATGCAAAACCAAATCAAGCATTTAAAGTGTTAATAATTTGCTCTGATATTTTGCCACTTGCTTCCAAAACATATTGTACTGATACACCACAGTTCTATAAATAGTGCACATTAATGAGCGTTGTGATACCATGTTACTCGGTGTCCTCACCTGATCAGGACTGTTGCCTAATACATGCTAGCTATTGCCATCTATTTCTAACATCTATGCAGAGGATGGAAACACACATGCACTCACACACACAGTGGTAAGCCTTTAGCAGTAACCTTTGGCAAAGCTTGGTGGCAAAGTTTGCCCAACCCCATCCCCCCTTCTCAAATTGTCACTCCACACTTTCTAATGATAGCTAACACTTATGCTAGTCACACTCTCTGAGGCTGAGATTTCCTACATTAGTGTAGGAAAAGTGTAGCAGGGCTGATTACTGTAAATGGTTTGATACTTCCATTAACACCCCCCCCACCCACCCCCAAAGAAAAAAAGGAAAACATGTAATAGCTGAGCTTTTCATGTTCTGATTGGTATTACTTATTGTATTCTCTGCACACAACAATCTGTCATCTGTCCTTTTGAATGCTGCTGGAAGAACAAAGGCTCACAGTTAACAAACGCTCCTTTGTGTTCAGAGTCGTTCCCACCAGGGGGTTTAAAGGGGGCCAGCGTCAGTGGCCTGAGCAAACCTATCTTTCAAGTTTGTTTCCTTCAGTGTCTCTAGTTCGCCTTGTGTAAGTAAGATGTAGATGCATTTCAGTGTGTGCACACACTGAGCCCGTGCAACGTATCATTTGTTAGCTGGTATCACAATTGGCTTTTGCAGGAGAAGAAGTCTGCAAAATGCAAATGAGCTGTCTAACCAAATATGATTTTGACCAATTTCTGTAAATGTTTTTTGCAAATATGTAATGAGTATGTGTAACATTGTCCTTTTCTTTTCCATTTTCTTGGCTTCTTGTAAGGTTCTGGCTTCCTCCTGTTTTCATGACTATGTCATTGTTTATATCCTCCATGTGGCTTTGTCTATGAGTCATGTGAGCTTTTCTTGTTTTGGGCCCTCCTTAGCCCCGCCCCCTGTTATCCTGTTCACCTGTGTCTTGTCCCAGGTGTTTCCCTGTGTCCAATTACGTCTGTGCACACATATGTATTTCAGGTTGTGTTTGTGAATTCTAAGTACATTTCTTGTAAACCCCAATGTCTCTTGCTGTTCTGTTTTGCTTATGCTTTTCTTAAACCTGTTTGTATTCCTTTAGTATCTACCATGCTTGTGTCTTTGTTATACCTGTTAGCATTTTCCTGTATACTTGTGTAACCAGACCCCTCTTTTTGTGTTTTTGTTACTTGTTTTTTAATTAAGCGTTTGTGTTTACATTCTCTCTGCCTCGACCCTCATTCATTACAATATGTGTCCTGAAAAAATCACTCATTTTCTGAATGTATTTCCAAAATTACTCTCATCACCTCCTTCAGTAGACGGTTGCTGTTGCAGTACAATACAGACGCTGTCAACAAAGACTGTTCAGTTTGATCATTCCTTAAAAGAGCTGAGTAATGCTGAGATAATTAACTAGCTTATTACCACGATTTATCAACTCAGGCTTCAGCAGGAACTTCATTGTTTGTAAAGAAGCTGTTTGGTGACTTCCTCTTTAAAATCTCCCTGATGCACTTGTTTGATATACTGATTTTAAAATAGTTCGAAAGAAATGTTGATGAAGTTTCTTTTAAAAACTGTATGTTTATTTTAGTTAGTAGTTAAGACTTCTAACTATTCTCAAATAAAAAAAAAACTATTCTGTATTATGAATACTTCTTTGTTTGTAATGTAGTTCTATTCTGTATATTGCATGTATGGATTTGTATTTATAAAACTTGTATATTGTATCTCAAGCCTACTTAATTCCCGTGCTCTCGGCCTTCTGGTGCAAATGACCCAGGGTTGCCTCCAAACCAACTGCTCATACAGCCCCTCTGGCCAACAATAGCCCATCCTCCCAAAATAAACCTGTCAAGTTTTTGGCACACAGTCTTGCCAAGTACCAGGGCCAGCAGAGCAAACTCTATTGAGCCACATATAACTTTCTCAATAGTGGCCCAGACGCTCCTGCGGTGAAACTCATCCCCCAGACCTTAACCTCTCATGTGTCAGCCTGTATAATCCACTGCCAACTCAAATGTGCTCTCAAAAAATCTAGATATCTAAACGGCTCAAAATACTTCCGAGGTGAATGGCAATAGACTAGAGGTGTAAGAATGAGGCTGTAAATCCTCTGAATTTCTTCTAGGATATTCATCTGATCATGTCATCTGATTTTCAAGTCAGAACTGTCTTGATCTACACTCCTAAACAAAGATTCGTTCTGACCTTAACACACCTCTGATGTTCACATGTTCCTGACTTTGTTGCCAGGGCCGGCGTCAGAGCGGATCTACCGGGCTGGCATCTAACTGACTATGGGGGGGCACAATCGATCGTGAACTATATTCATATGAGCGACACTAGGGTGCTGGAGTGTGTGTAGGGGGGGGGGGGCGTGGCGACTCACTAGGAGGGGCAATGTCTTCGAATGCCCCCCCCTTGACGCCGACACTGTTTGTTGCTAAGATGGATCAGGATGTGCCATTAATTAAACCAAACATAGTTAGATCACCAGGAGCAGAGCTGACCCCCCCCTAAAACTAGACAGCTGGATTCAACAAGTGGCAACAATCTCATTTTACATTACCATCGATTCATTGAGCAATTGGCTTAAACAATCACTCATTGAAAAAAATGGTATGACATCTAAGGCAGTGATCACAAATCCTTGTCCTTGATACTTTCACACGCAAATATAATACAAATATAATACAGCTAATCAAGGACCTCTAAAGAGAATAGTTTCCTGTGTCAGGTCTATTAAATGTTTAGGGTTGTTTAACAACTGTTTAGTAGGAGTTTGCTGTTTTTAACACGTTTGTTTTGGGAGGAAACTGTTGAGAGTATACCAAATGTGTGGTTTAGAATGATCAGAAGTCAAGTTCCAGTCCTAAAAGTCCACATAGCACAATATGTCCTGTGTCAGGTCTACTAAATGTTCAGGATTAGGGTAGAAGCAAAAGTTTGCAGGACGTTAGATCTCTAAAAGAAGGATAGGTGAGTGGTGTTTTAGCATAATAACCTCTTGAAAAAGAATCAAATGTTCCAGTCAGTTCCGGTATGGGTTTGACAACATATAAAAACCACACTTTGGTTTTTGTAAAAGCTGTTCAAGTTCTTAAGACTGGAAAGTGTCACAAAAAAGACTTGGGACTCCATCTGGCCACAGTCAGATAGACAGCCTACAAATGGTATAAATTATTGACTGATGACCACAATTCCAGGAATGCCCATCTTGCAAAGGTCATTGCAAGGGCACTCCAATGAACTCCCAAAGAAAATAAGAGAATTCCAGGGTTACAGATGAGGAGCTGCAGCCTGTAATTTTAATAGGTAATCTGTCTGTGTTCAGTCTACAATAAGAAAAATACTGAACCTGACATTACAGAAGATTACTAAGGAGGAACCACAGTTCTTTCACAGTGTTGTGGTGTATCTGATCTAAAAGTGGAAAGAGGTCAGGTTATGCATCATGAAAATGATCCAAAACACAAAAGTGAGCAGTAGAGTGACTCAAACAAAGCAGGCTTTGGATTTTACGGATTTTACGGATTTTACGGATCTTTGGATTTTACAGGCTCTAATTCATGACAGGATCAAGAATCACTATCACACTTATCACAATGACCACACCATCAGATTGGACCATCTGTGGTTTCAAGATGCACAAAAGAAAAGCATATGTGCCTCATGATCTGTGTTTTCTTTGAATGTGTAGCCTGGTCTGTTGTCCAACTTCAGAACATTCTATAGCAGCATGAGGCAGCTCAATATTTCCTACTGTGCATGCTAAAGCAGATAAAGCTACTTGTTTCTTATTTTATCTGGTTTAAGCAAGCTTATCTGGTTTAAGCAAGCTGAGGTGTTCCTGCATTTCTTACCAAACTGAAATTTGGGTTAATAGCTGCCTCTCAGGCAATGTTTGAAGCACAAATGGGGTCAGGGGTTCTCAATCCTGGCGACTCCATGCTCTACTCATTTTTGTGTCTTCCCAAGTCTACATACCTGACCTGTCCCATGAGGAGCTTGTTAAATTGTTCAAGCAAGAGTGCTAGGTAAAACCTCATAAAGGTTGGAGGCTTCTGGCCTAAGGTGGCTTCTGGAGGACGTCTGGCCTAAGGTGATCTCCAGATTTTACACCCATTAAAGTGCTGGTAAAAAGGTTTTTCAAGGAGCAGAAAATATATATTACTGGTAACTACTTTGTATAGAGTATAAGGCCATAAGTTGCAAAATTAGTGAGAAGTGGCTAAACATCTAACTTATCTGATCTATAGTGTGGATGAGCATAGGTTAACTAACTGGAGGTAGTTGATTAGATCCTGTCCAGAGGCAGTTCTATGTTTATAGGAGCCTGGAGGGTGGACGGCCGTCCGGCTGCCATGCTGCCCAGTGGATGCCCATTAAAACCGAGTACTTCCTCATCCAGTGCAGTCCTCACTCTCTCATCTCCATGGCAGACACATGTGCTAATGATTGAAAACTGCATAAATCAGCACAGTCTGCCACAGCACCCAGCAGTGTGGTTCTCTCACACCCTCTCCTAATGCACCATGACTCAGCACATTCAGCATGAACAAGACTCTGCAGATGGGCTGGCACTGAAGGGGATATTGTATGAGATAATTATTTAAATAATTGAAATACTTTTGTTTTTTGCTATTTAATATTCTTCCTTTACGTATGTCCACTTCAAATTTACACTCAGTGTCTTTTCACTCTGTAGGTACACATATATAACAAAAAATGTATGTATAATATATACAAAAATGTATGTACCCATAATCTTAAACGAAGATTTGCTCAAAACCCTAAACTGGTACGGAAAAAAGACAAGCCCTGCGTTAAAATAATAGATGCAAATGTCATATAATAATAAATAAAAATCTATCTATTAATGCAGCAAAATCTATCTATTAATGTACCTGGTGTCATGATAGAAGATGTTGTCTTTGATAGGAAAGATTTCATGCAAGTAAAGTCGGGGTGCATGTAAAGGAGCTTCCTAAAGTTCTCAGGAACAACATTTAACAACAGCTTATTTAACAAGAGCTCTGGCAAAACAAGAGAGAAGTGTACCACACAATGCACTGCATCAGACTACTGATAGACACATGAAAAAAAAAAGAGTTGCAGGACAACCTGAAAGCACCAGGAACAGCAGATACACAAAGAACAATAAACAACAAATACACCACAATCATGTCTATTCCTACAAACAGAACTATCATGTAGACATCACAAAGCTACACCTGGATTCGCCACCTAAATACTCGCATTATTAATTTACGGTATCTGAATTTGTAAATCTTTATTATTTTTTATATATCAGTGTATCCGAAATACATAGGATGTGGGAACTGAATGTGAGTGTGAAGTGAATATGCCTTGGAAGTATATTACACAGGAAAAACAGTGACTGAATACTTGATTTCACTCAGTGTCATCCACGTGTAATAGATTATAGAGAATGGAATGAAGCATAAGCCCTTAATAAAAAATATTTTATGAATCCTCATATTGGTCAGTGCTGTGTAATTCAAAGAGTCAGTTTCCTGGACATGGATTAAGCCACTCTGGCAAAATTTTAATGTCAATGATGATTCACTGTTAAAAATAATTTATAGTCTAAGCATAGAGTTAACCTTAGTCTGGGAAAATGGCCCAAAGAATTGCATCACTGGAGCTTATTGCCCTTTGACCATTTGTAGTATGCAACATTTGAGAGTAAAGTACTATTTGGACAGACATAGTGCATGAGAAGGTGGGTTAATGTAATTATTGCTGGTGTTTCTCAGTGATTTTTGTCCCATCCAAATCCGGCATGTCGGCAATTTTAAGATTGCGGTGCCATTTGCCTATTATGAAAGAAAACAGAGAAATAACCTCAGGGAGTCCCAGGTGATTTGCAGCAAAGGAGTTACTGGTTATTTTTCTTAAGACTGTAGCCCCTTAAAAAGCACTTACTTGTGTTTTTCTAGTGTAAAGTTGACTTACACTACATTACCTCAAATGTACCACTTTGAACATCAAATAACAGAAAAAACATTTATATGGCAAAATCAACAACATACTGCTGTTACTGAATACAGCAAGGTAGTTGGTCAGGGTAAAAAAAAATTCTAATTACATGGAACGTTTTGAACGTTTTGGACACTTTGGACATATTTGGATGTTTCATTTTGCATATGGAACTTTTCTGGTGTGATAGCAATGTGTCCATCCCAAACAGACACTCTATCTCTGTAATTTATACGGCTTTCATTACAGACATCCTGTGGTAGGACTACATTACTCCACCCATGTGAAACTGATGTCAGAATAGGCAAAACAGAATGGTCAGACTAAGACTTGCTTGAAGTCATCACCAAGAAGCATACACAGGACGCCAAAACATCTTGGCTGATCAGCTATGTCAGAGTAAGATTCTAAAATCAGGGCTCTCAGGACAAAATAAGAAGCTGCGGATCAGACATCAATAAAATTCTCTTTTCCATTTTATTTGTAAATGCATCTCATAAAGAACAAGAAAAAAATATATTATACATATTGAATTGCTTTTATGTACATTGCGTTTGCATTTTCCTAGGGAAATTTCCAGAATCATATCTGACCCCGCTCTGATGAAACTCCATTTTTCATACATTCATTTGTGGCCATAAATGATAGTATTACCTCCAAGATTTTGTTCTGATCGGAAGGAATGCGTCACTATCAGCACACCGCCCCGGGTTCGCTGTCGGTCAGGCACTGAGAGAAACTGACGATGAAGATGAACGTGGGGTTCTAACCATGAGACACCTGAAGAACGTAGCATCTTGTTTGCGTTTTTGTCCTGTGTCATCTGTGGTTTGGAAAGACGTTTAGCAGAGCGCTCATTTTATGTGCGACATGTCATTAGAAAACCTGTCCTTGTTATTAACACCCAAGAAATAAACCATGTGTGCTCACAAACACTAAACAGGAACTGCATCCACACGATGTAGCATTTAATGTGTCGGCTAATCTTCTAAGACTGCACTGAGCTAACGTCGCAAAATTGGCATGTACAAGACCCTTAAAAGAGTAGATCCCCCTTTGAACCTTCTCCTCTCTGCTGTAGGATCAGCACAGAGCAGATTAAATACTGTCGATTCTGAAAAGGCTTTGTGCTGTTAGCACATGAGCAGCAGCATTTTTATCACTTATTCGTAAGCAGTCGCTATTGTTTCATAGGCTCGTCCTCTCGAGGAAAACAGGTAACTTATCTGCTCCTTTAATGACCAGATAATGGATGACCACTTCTCTCTAGCTGCCTGTGCACTGTTCGTCAAGAGTTTGGGGACACACTGCCTTTGGTTTTCTCACTGTTAGCTTTCAATGAAGTGAGAAAAAACATGTCAACATAAAACACCCACTGCTATTTGCAACAGCTTTATGTAAATTAATTGATATGAAAAGCATGTTGGACAGTTTTTCGACAGTTTTCTTGCCCAAACTTTTGTTAAATTCAAGGCCTTTTACTCCATTTTAATAATGCATTAATCACAGTAGTATTGTAACTAATGCTAGCACACTTTTACAGGTGATGTTGTTGTTGCTGATATAGCAAACAATAATTTCTAACAAAAATCATTCCGAAAAGCTAGGCATTCCCAAACATTTGATGGGCAGTGTATTGTAATCTGAGCACTGGCTTGTAACTAGCGGCCACCAACTCAAATACCAATATGCTAAACGCTAAAAGGGTTGCTCCACCATTCTTTCAAAACTGCAAGATAAATAAAAGGTTTAGATCTAAACTCATCTGGAGTGGTTTGATGTGAAATGGTTCATTGCATGGAATACCCACATGGATGTCTGTTCAGTGGTGGTGATCATATATAATGCAAATACAACCATTTTATCATCTCTCTAAAAAAATCCAGTGAATCTATGCAAGTATTTTATAGTTAAGGATAGTGATATGAACGAATTGGCCTAATTTCTCTTGCCTTAAGCCCTCTCCAGCATGCACAGATTTTAAAAATTGAGGTTTAGTCCCAGTCATCTGGCCTTTATGTATAAGCATTTATAACCATTCATTTATGCAATATCTTTCTGTGAGGGAGCTTTTAGACACACAAAACATCTGGTTCCATTCACCACCACTGTGAGCAGTTCTGACTCAGTGTTTCTAGAACAGAACATTTCACATCAAACCACTCTGAACGGCTCATACATATCAACAATTATGCAGAAATCCTGAAAAATTGGTGGAATGCCCTGTTAATGGAACTAAGCTGAGGCTCGGCTGTGTCTGTTTCTGTTTCAGCGTTCGTTTCGGCAGGCTGCTTTTCCAAAAACAGCTGTGAAATTCTCCCCAAAATACTTCATCGAGCTGCAAGAGTAACCCTGCGTAAAACATCGATTTGCTCAAAACAAAATGCTCTCGTGTCAGCAGCATTTGCTGGCCACTTTGCACATTCCTCATTTGTAGATATGGTCAGCGTATCATATCGTTAGTCCAGCTGTGACCATGAGTGGAGTTCCCATTGAGAGCGCCCAGCTTGAACTTTCCAGGTGTGTCCCAGACTACATTTCTCAAGGCTGAATAGTTCAGAAGAAGTCCAGAAGAAGCTCACCTCATGGAGATATGGAGCAGGTTATGGTTGAGGTTGAACAGATTAGCACCTTATGTGTCCATTTTCTGTTGTCCAGCTTTGATACAATAACACGTTATGGCACAACAGTGAAAAGTCAGAGATCGGAGACGAACCCAAGGTCAAAGATGAAGCGTTCCAGTCGGATCTTTGATATGTGTGAGTGTGAATAGGCATCGTTGTCCCATGGACGGCAAAAATTCCCAAGTGCAAGGCTGCTCAGATGGTTATATAAGAGCTCAATGACAAAATGCATAGACCTTCCATACAGAAAGGATAATCTTATTGACCGACAGTGATCATTTTCTACACACTTCCTTTCTAAACAATACGCAATACGCAAAGTTCCAATCCTGTAGTAACATCTGCAAACATTTTACATACTTAAGTGCCTGAACTTCAGTATACAGTGCCATGAAAAAATTCCTGATTCCTCTTATTTTTGCATATTTGTCACACTTTTATGCTTCAGCTCTTCGAGTGAATTTAATATGAAACAAAGACAATTCCAACAAACACAAAATACAGTTTTTAAACAAAGATTTCATTTATTTCAATCCCCAGCCCAATGTGAAAAAGTAATTGCCCACTCAATCAACCAATTCACTGAAACTTAGCTGGTAACTGGGGTCAATTAGACTAAACATACTGAGACCTAATTACTGCCAGTTCTGCTGAATGTAACTGAATCACCCACAGAGGAAGTTTTTAACAATATTAAGTAGGCTACAGATCTCAACAAGCAGAACACTAGGCCACAATCAAATTCTGGCAGACATGAGAAAGAAAGTGACTGTAAAGGCTAGGGCTCTGGGGCTCACTCAAAAAACAGTGAGAGCCAAGACACAGGATTACCAAAATTCCTCCAAGAGCGCAGTTACAAAAGGAACCAGACAAACATATAAGGAACTGCCGGCCTCAGATAAGGTCAGCGTTAATGTTTTGAATCATCAGAAAGGGACTGTACAAAAACGATATCCGTGGAGGAATTCCCTGGCAAAATCCACTGGCAACCAAATGGAACATAAAGGCTTGTCTCACATTTGCCATCAAGTGCCTTTTGGAATAATGCTGTGTGGACTGATGAGGTTCCTGTTACGTCTGGAATTAAGCTAACACTGCATTCAACCATAAGAACATAAGACCAACAGTTAAACATGGTGGCAGTGGCGTGATGGCGTGGGGATGTCTTGCTGCTTCCGGGCCTTGGTGACATGTCATGGAAGCATGAATTCAGCTCTATACCTAAGGGAGAATGTCTAATCATTACTCCATGTGTAAGTCCACTTCTGAATGGCTGAAAATAAGCAAAATTGAGGTCTTGGAAGTGGCCTAGTAAAGTCTTGCTGAAATGAGGTGGCATGACCTTGAACAAGCAGAGCTTGCTCAAAAGCCTCCCAAATTGGCTTAAGTCAAACAAGCAAAGACGTGTGGGCCTAAATTCCTCCACGGTGATGTCAAAATTGATCTCCAGTTTAAGAATGGTTGCTGCTAAAAGTGGCACAAATATTTATTTCGTTTAAAAGGCCGATTACTTTTTCCACATGGGTGAAAGGTATTGCAGAACTTTTTCCACCAATAGATGTTTTGTGTTTCCTCATGTTCACATGACAAATCTGCAGAAATAGAGGAAATCAATTTAATATTCTAACACTCTTTCATGGCACTGTACCTTGGCCCCAAAATGATATACCCAACAAAAAGGCTCGACAGTCACATTTTTGATATTCGTTTTCAGGACAAAGAAGAAAACGTATAGAGACAAAAGGAGGAAAGAGTACAGAAAATAAATGATTGTGATAAAACAAAGAAATTTTGAAATATTGAAAATATAACTTCTTCAATACTGATCAGAAGGCCAGCTGGTTCACGTATTCGCCATCAGACAATGACCACTGTGCGTGTTTGGCTGCATTTCACTCCGTGGTCTGACTCTAACGAATGTTTCAAACCCGTTTGAACACGGAGTTGAAGCTTATCACAGTTTTACGAGCAACACAAGGCGGGCGAATTAGCTCCATGTATTTTTGCTAATAGCTTATAACGGCACAGTCCTGACTATGATCAGTAGTTCAAACGAACTCATCTGTGTACTTTTTTCTTTCTTTCTTTTTTTTTGGTTTTGCAGAACTACACGATTCGACTCACCTTGGCAAAAGAAGAGGCATTACAATAAAGGTAATAGAACAGGAATGTTGATGCTTTCAGAGATAGGCATAGACATCAACAGTTTGTACCTCAACGTAGAAAAAACATACTTTGCATAAAACATAATGCAACTTTTGTTCATAAAACTTGAATAGAAAACTACCATGAACCCCCTAGAAAAATACAATCTACAAGAAGCTTAGGACATCGTTGGCGATGTGTCAAGTAACAGTTGTTCATGCTCTTCTTCAGTTCCTCTTTGTTTTTATCCAATAAATTATCACAGTACCACAATAAAGATTTTTTCTTCATCTCAGACTCTTGCACACATCCTTTTTCCCAGCCAGTTTCCTCCCTCTCGTTTCTTTTCTCTTTTCTTTTCCTACTTGATCACTTGCATAAGTGTTTCCTCTCATGCAGCACCCTTGTGTGCCTTCTCTTCATCTGTCTCCCTTACTCTCTCTCTCTCTCGCTTTCCAGTCCCCTGGTGTTGGGGGGAGGTGTGTTGGGGGGGTATTGTGGGGTCAGTACGAAGAGCGTGCCGTCCTGCTGCTTCGTGGAAAGCGATGGACTTTGATGTGTTTGGACAGGTGATCGCTGCGGGCGAATTTCTTCTCACAGACAGGACACTGGTACGGCTTCACTCCAGAGTGAGAGCGTCTGTGGCGCGACAGCTCATCCGACCTCGAGAACCTGCCAGGACACCACACACACACACACACACACACACACACACCAATAATTCAGCATGAACAGTATCAATTAATTTGGAAATTCAATGTGAACACTTCAATGGTCTCAATGATAATCTGACTCCAGATTAAGCCTAAACCTACAACTGGTATCGCTATTAACTCAAAGATTTGGCTTTTAATCCATGATTGGGAAACCAGCCCAGGGTGTGCTTTGTACATCAGGGTAATAAGATAGTATCTTGGACCATTTCTGTGGATCCATTCATCATAAAATGTTCACACAAAGTAAAGGGCAGCAGGCATTTTCACATGGAGGGGAAAAATACAGAAAAATGGAATTAGGTTTTTCACATGAGAGCAGCAGAACTCAGGCAAAGTAGTGAAAGCAGACTTTGAAAAAAAGTGAGATGAAGCCCTCAAACAGCTGAGGCATGAGGAATGCTATCTGGCTGTTACCACGGCCACCGTATCTGTCGTCTGCTCAAAGTGGCATTGGCTGACCGTTCTCTGACACAGAGCACATGCAGTGTCAGTTCAACCTGTCAGACACCCGCTCTCTTCACCAGTGAAGACCATGGGCTTTCTGCCTATGGCTGGCCTCGAAGCCGTCTCTTAAGCACATGGACCAAAGCACATGGTTAGTGCTGACTGAGAGGAGCAGCAACTAAATAGAACGCACAGACCAGTTCATTCATCGGAGTTCCTCAGATGTGCAAATTATGGAAATCAAATTATGTCTCGTGTCTTACACTTGCTTCTGAATTGTAGCTTATGGCTAAACAAATAATATCATTAAGCGCACTCACAATGCAATTACATTCTGGAAAGATTATGAGTCATTATCAGGGGACAATATTTTGTCAGCCGATTTATATTTACAATACATTTTAAAAGATTCATTTTTTATGAAGGGAGTTGGCTTGAGACATTCAAGAAATATTGTTATTATGATGAGTAACACCATCTTTATTAGAGAAATGAAAATGTGTTTCGCATTATACGTCAGCTGTTATTCTTTACAAAAACTCGTTATATTGAAAATTGGTACAAATGGATAAAGAGAATTTTGTAATGAAACTTAATTACAACCAAAAAGCTTGCTCATGCACTGATGCACATGTATTGACTAATGACCGGGTCCGTCCAGGCAAGAAGGCTAATAAGAGTCCTTAGAACACCCATGCTCTGGAAAAAGGCAGGTTTGCACTGTCGCAAATTGTGAAAGAATTATTTGATCGTGGTGAGTGTTAATGTGGCATGCTCCACAACGGCCCATTTAATGTCATACAGTTTTGGCAATTAAATTTGGTCCAAAATCTCAGCTATGATGCGCAAAACAGCCAGCAGGGAGTGGCTGGAATGAGCAGTGTGTGCGTGTGAGAGAAATAAAGTGAGAGAGAGAGAGGGTTCAGAGGGAGTTCAGAGAGAGGGAAGATGTTGATGTAGGCCTTGCCAACCTTGAGTTCGCATGTCGAGTGACCTGCTTTATATTTAAATAGCTAATGTGCAGAAAAGACAGAATGGGCATTCCACACCGTTCTCTCTTCTCAGTCAAGAATCGTCACTGTAAGTGCGGTAGTAAGTTTATTGTGAGAAGACCTATCATATAATCAGCACACGTGACATGAGCAAACCTGATGTTGCTTCTCATGCAGTGTGAAGTGTAATAAGTGCATAATGTTCCTGTTATCCCACAGTGAACAGCAGGCCTTAGCTATGGGTTGTTTTAAAATAGTACAATAAAATGACTGATTCTGAGTACAACAGTTATCATTATACCAGCTCAGGCAATCCCTAATAATAAGCTTAAATCACCCTCTAATGTGCAAATGATTGACAAGTTCACACAGTCCCTGAAGACCCCCACTTTAGTTTTGACCCTTGTTGGAGGACTGTGCGTGCCCTGGGTTGTCAAACTCCTTCCATGGTTCAGGTTAGGTCTCAGGCATGGCATTATCTCCTGCAGATATACTGGGAACATGTGTAAAGTAATAAGATAAGATAAGATAAACCTTTATTAGTCCCACAACTGGGAAATTTGATTTGTCATGTCAGAAAGTGGACCTTACAAAGTTAAGAGCAGCAAAAATGAAGAAAACAATAGAATAGAATAAAATACTATATCACTGTTAGGTTATAAAACTTTTTCTTTTCTCCCCCAACATGCTGAGACAGGACCAGTGTCGTTGCAGGGACACGCCTGCATGTAGAACAAACTGACTATGGAGTGAGGACACAAATAACCTAAATAGCCTAAATACTTCAAAGGTCCTAGGTCAGGGGTGTGGAACTCCAGTCCTGGAGGGACGTGGTCCAGCACGTTTTTGTGATTTCCCTTCTCCGAAACACCTGGTTCACCTCTTCAATT
>JBBIGA010000132.1:29485239-29498299 GCA_037576975.1 Alestes dentex | reverse complement strand
TATATATATATACATATATATATATATATATATGTGTGTGTGTTTGTGTGTGTGTGTGGTATATGTGTGTATGCAGTGGGAGTCTTCATATGCCTAGTAGCAGCAGACATTGAATGATACACAGTAATATTGCACCAGAAAGATTGCACACAGTGATAAAAATGTTGCACACAGTGAAAAAAAAATAGTTCTGTAAAAGTGTGGTGTAAATATTCACATACATTTCAATCAGTCATCCATCTGCTCCAGCTAACTAATATCAACATGTTTTAAAGGGGAACTCCATCCATAGTTTTAATCTGCAATTCAAAATATAACCTATTATGGTGATAGGAACCACTTCACCTCTCACCACTCTGAATGACTAAACCATTCAATTATACTGAAACTTCCATGGAATTCTCCTTTAACAAATAAATAACAGAAGGCCACATCTCTTCAAAAGCCCAAAGTTTACTTCTCCCAACACAATTCCTTCACTGACGAATTGACTTCTTTCACAAGGCAATGAGGCAATGTCACCTTATTCCTTTCCTGTCTAATATTATATGGGAGACAATGCAGTATTAAGGTATCAACACTTCTCAGTGATTTATTCTTAGAACATAAACAACACTAAATGATTAATGTTGGAAAGGGTGGGGATGTTGCCGAAGCTGGTCAAACTGTCACCACTGTGGGCAGAACGCTCATAAACTGAAGGTCAATCCTGAGTCGCTGCCCTTGCACTACCTCCACCTCAACAACAGTCTTTACATATTGCCTCATTTAGCTGGAGAGTGTGTGGCTGCTCCTCCAAAGCCGTCATTAAAGGTAAACAGCTCAAGATCGATCGCTGGGGGCTTCTTAAAGCTCGCTTGTGGCCCAGTAAAGACACAGAGGGGCCTTAGGTTTTCAGACACGTCTTATTGGGGGGATTTGCTCGTGCCTAGAAAAAAAACCTGCATATCAAAGGCAGCAGAAATTCATAAAGTGGAAAAAGTACGGAAGCGTTTTGCATATCACCAGTGTCCTAAACCGGCCACCACGCTGCTCTGCATGTGTGAGAGGATGGTGTGTGGCAGTCTGAAGCCGTTAACAGTTTGTGGCTAGCGTTCACCTTTGAGTAGAGCTAAGGCAACATAGAAGCTGTAGTGAGCGACGTTGAACACACTCAGCATTCAGAAGAAGTTGCAGGTGTATGTGTGTGTGTGTGGCAAGAGAAGCTGGGGGCTTGGGACTGAACTTATTAATCACGGGAATGGAGAAAGCAACACAGACAGAGAGAGAGAGAGAGAGAGAGAGAGAGAGAGAGAGAGAGAAATGAACGACAGCAGGTGAGGCACGGCAAGGGTGAGGGAAAAGAAAAGAAACTTCAGTGCTTAGTTCTATTTAAAACCATGGTTCAGCAAATAATTGTATTTATACAATTTCTCCCCTTACTGCAAGCCAAGCGGTGCTTCCTTAGTTTTGCACTGCAGGTACGAGGCTAATAAAGCCATCAGGCAGGGCTGTGCCGCTGCAACCAGACGATTTTCTTTTCTAACATTTGATCAGAGGACCTGTGCGGCACTTCTTAGGGATGAATTGATATTGGCCACAGATAGCCGATATTTTTTAGATATATATCTTCTTGGGCCAATACATAATAATTGAGCAATTTTATAATTGTGACTAAATCTGTATGAATTAGCATTACAGTATATAAAAATTAAATTCAGTTCAGTAGGGCCAACTCATAATTAACTGGGTAATACTGACACATTTACTGTAAGATCATTAATGCATTTATTGGATGAGTAATATAATCAATAAATCAGTCAAGCAGTCGAATCTTACAAAACGTATCTACCTTGTATCACTTATGTAAAGCACCACACTATTTTGGTTGCGACTATCATCCAAACCTAGCATCACTTATCTTATATACCCAACATTTATTCATACAGTATTAAATGGTGAAACCCATGAAAATAATTATTTGTATTCATAATTTTTCTATTGAATATGACAGCTTTTCAGCAAATAAAAACTGTAAATACTTAAATGCACTTCTTTAATCTTGTGTTAGCTATCAGCTTTCTCTTTGATATCATTCATCCTGTAAAGCATGAGCTTTAGGGATAACACTTTACTGAACTCTTACTTAAGCTCTGCATGCCTGACATAAACCTACAAAAACCTTTACACAGCTCATTCCAACTAGCATTGCAATAAAAGCTGCCTAAATCCATTCTGATGTAATTTCACCTGAGGAAGGTTTTGACTGACGCTTGCTGAAATAAACCTTTATAAATGTTACTGTTGGTTTAGGTTACTTGTCATGAAATGCTTGTGTCTTACAGCCGTATGAGTGTTGTCCTTCAGTAAAGTGGTAAAACTTCAGGTAAAGAGAAAAAAAACACATTTATTGTCTTAAAAATACTCAAGACAAAAAAATTGATATTCATGACTGGTACAGCTCTGCTACTAATTAAAAGCTTTTAGCAACAATTAGCTTTGCATTACACACTTGCCACAAACCATGTTGAGTTGTTAAGTGATCTAGCTATGTTATATACCTTGTCTACATAAGCAAGTCTATTTGATATGACCTAACAACTAATCTAAGATGGATTTTTGCTGTCTGATGCTAATTTGGCGGGATATACACTTCCATTACTTGTCAGCTACAATAGGCTAGTAGTGTCAGCGCTAAGCTAAAGAGGCAAAAAGCAAACACTGATCAACTACCTCTGGGAAAGGGGGAAATAAATTAATACAATTTCTCGCCAAACTATTGCTTTAAGCTAAATCAGGCGTGTGTCTCTTACTGTGCCACCTGGTTGATGACAGGAGCAAAATTAGTGGGCCCATAAAGCTGCACCGTCCGGAGACACTCATAATAAGCTTCCAGCACTCCTTCGATCCCCACACAGTTCGCGTTCTCACAGTCCGTACTCTATGAGAGCAGAAAACAGCCAATGAAACATTTATAGAGGATACATTTCTTAAATAATAACTTAAGTTAAAATCGAAAGTCAAAAGTGATATGGAAGAAAGAAAAAATGAAGTAGGTCACATAGCATAGGCGTCCAATCTCAGCTGTACAGGGACAGTGTGGTTGCAGGTCTTTCCACACCAGAAAGAAAAATTTTTATCCACACCAGCCCTCAGCAGATAAGATCTGACACCCCTGCTATACAGCCCACACTGGATTACAGAAACAGGTGATGGGCAAATATGAACTGAATACACTTCCTTTTTGTAAGCTACTCTGTATTGCTTAGGTGCATCTCACCAGTGGAAAAGCATGTGAGACGTTTCCATCAGGAGGAATCTTGGCCCCAAAGCCATAGGCAGGGAAGAGTTTATCACTGTCATAATCCTGAATGATCTCGCCCACCGCTTTCAGCGCCATTGCATAGGCATTCATCTGATATGGGCTCATGTAGTGAAGGGATGTGGGCTGGGCAGGGTTTCCTACAGTACACACACACACACACACACACAGACTTACAAACTGCAGGTCCCAATCAGATACACAGCCTGTCAAACTATGGAGGCACCATTCTTCATTTTGACATATAAATCCCTTGCTGTTACTTTTACTGTAAGATGAACTATTTTTAATTGAAGCGCTACACTTAAAGGGGACATATTATGCAAAACTCACTTTTTGCATCCTTTTGTATTTCCATTTGTGTCTCTACTGCTCCTATAAACACTCCAAGTGCAAAAAAAAAAAACATCCATCCGTTTTCTGTGAGTCAATTGAAAGATTTTGGTGTCAGGAATCATATGCTTCCATGAGCCGTTTGGACCGCTCCCTTAGCCTGTCGAGCCCACACCCACTAGATTAGCTGAAGATCCGCCATTTCTGTCTGCTTGTTTTACGAGCACGTGCATAAGACACCAGGCGCTATGGCTACAGGCAAAGGCAAGTCACTCATGAAGTGTTAAGTTGTTGGCTGCAAAGAACAACACAAATCCCTACACTGCATTCGTGAAGGTGTTTGTGCAGGTGGCTCCTCTTCATCTCGCTCTGGGTACGACTCGGGGTCGGACATATAGGCTGGATAGCACCTTTGTTTTCTGCCTTTTTCACGTGTGGTAAACGTGCAGCATTAGCATGGGATGGGTGGGGCGTGGCCAGCAACAGCTTATTTGCATAAAAGGGACAGAGCCCTTAATCGGCTCATTTTGAACGGGACTGAAACTGTCAAGAATAGAGCTGGTGAGATCTCTTTATGTGGGAGTGATTTTGTGCAAAGACCTTCATGAACATGTTTTGTATAGCCCATAGACCTATTATAACTTGTTTAAAAAGAGGTATTATATGTCCCCTTTAAGATCTAAAAGTAGGCTCAAACACTCAACTAGCCCACGTACCCACCAACACGACATCACTCAATATGAGCATCAGCTATTCTGAGTTAGATTTGCTGTATCAAACCCCACCGCAATCCTCACCACACATACCAATTACAGCAGTGTAATATCAGATTGATAGTGAGTGTTGGTAAGTGCTAACATCACAGCTAGGGGATAAATGTGTGGTCAGTGCCTTTATTCCCACCCCATTCCCATTTGTTACTCTTACCACCACAGATCTTGAATGAGAAGATTGTACTGAATGTACAATCTACAGCTGGTTATGTTTTTTTCTTTTTTAAACTATGTCTACATAATTATGAATATGTATTTCTCATCAAGAGGCAAACAAAATGATTTAGAGAGGTTTGATATGAAATGCTCCATTCTACAGAAAGCCCATTCAGGACTATTCACTGTGTTGGTGACTGGAACCAGACGTCTGAAGAGCTTAATGCCTCTAAGAGCTCCCACACAGAAAGTAATTGCAATAAGTGATTACAAATAACCTGCCTGACGCTTGAGACATTATTTTACAATAATTTAGGCAAGCTTTTTGCTGAAAACTTTTTAAAAGATTTGAAATATAAATGCACATTTAGGACAAAGGTAAACATATAAGGCAAAACAGTATATCTTAACATTTACCCCTATTTTAGTGACACATACAGGTTCACTGGACATTCTGAATAGCGAATGAAATGGTTATATCTGTGCTGCAGACATCACGACCCCTGATTCCATTCACCGCACTGTAAAGAAATCAGTGTCTATAAGTTTCTTCATAATGCACCATTTGACATCAAACCACATTAAGTGAGTAGTGGAATTCCCCACTAATACATTACATTACTTACAAAAGGTAAAGAAAACATGCGTATTTGTATTTTGAAAAACAAAATATCCTCAGACGTTAGATATGAGGTATATATCTGGGATAGGAGATGAAGGAAAAATAATAATTGCAGTTCGTAATGACACTCACCATTAGAAGCAGTGAAGTCGATGGCAACTGTAAAATTGAGCTGGGTCCTGTTTCAACATGCAGAAAGTTCATGGAAATCAGACACATTAGCAATAGTTAATTTACATCTCACACACTGACACCCACCAAGAGCAACCCTGACATTATACCGAAAGTCTCACCCTCCTCTGATGAAGTCCACGAAAGTGTACTCTGACTCCACTTTGAAGGACAAAAGCGTTACCTGGGGAAAGTGGGGAAGATTAGATAATAGGGGTAATTATGAAAATGAATTCGTAGGAGAGGGCACTTTGACAGGCCGTTCTACTTACAGTGCCAGAGTTTACGTATTTCTTTTTTCTGCCTTTCTTTTTGGGGTTGAGTACCTGAAATTATACCATGGCAAACGCCTCGGATTAGGATGATAGCTGTGGGACTTTTACATTACAATAGAAAAGTTCTCTCTTACAGATATCAGCCACAAACGGACTACAAGACTGTACTTATTATGAGAAATGGCTCGTAAGTGGTGGAAAGATTTCGTCTCTCTCACCTCATACACGTTAAACTGGCTCTGACCCCGAGACAGCTCTCTGTAACTGGTAGTGAATTCCCCGATGAAATCATGACTAAGGAACGAGACAGAAAGGTCAAATAAATTTGATACAGTAGGTTAGACATCCCAAGCTCACCCTGAAAGACATGAAAAGTATTTTCACACATGAAGTGCAAGATGTTTTCTGAAGAAAATCCATTTCCTTTGCCAAAATGATAATCAGTTTAGCTGTGAGATCAAACACTGAGAGGAGATACTATACCTTCCATCCCTGTCCCAGTCAAAGACATCAATTTTAACTGTTCTAGAGAAAAACACAAACCAAACCTCAGTATAAGTTTTTGATTATTATACTTATTCTTCCGGGTCATTGACATGCTTTTTAACCTTCAAACATACAGCTGCATTACTACTGGGATAGCATTGATGAAAGTGGGGGAAATGTCTCACACTAAACGTGCTATCTGTTTTAGAAAATTAAATTAAATCTAACTGAAGTATGATCTTATCTATATTTCACTATGTTGGGTTCACCTGAGGGCTCAGAAACTCATCCACAACTTTCTGCTTCACTGGGGTATGAGTATGAGTATGAGGTGACACAGAGGCCAGTTTTCCTTTGTCAATTTTCAAGATGGGACAGGTGGAGAACACTGAAATGAGATAAAACTCTTCAAAAGATAACAGCGATTCAAAACCAAGGTTGCACAAAACTCTAAATGCCAATTGTTCGAGCTACATACATAAATAGGGAACATATTGTGAGTTTTGATTATAAACATCAGTGCTGTATAAGCAGGAATTTTTCTTAAAAATGAATGCCATCCAATGTAGCATGTATTATATCCTAACCAGCTCAAACAGTCTGACCCTTTCGTATGTTGCTCTGTAAATGAGGAGATAAAACAGTGAAAGGTCAGGGTGAGTGGGAGGCCTGAGAGAGGCGGCGGCTGTACACTGCTGGGATTACTCTCACTGCCACTGAGACAGCTGTCCAGTGCCAGGACACACTCAGTATGACTGCATCCTCATCACACAGCTTCACCACATGGTGCCTTTTCACAAAGCCTGAGAACTGTATATCTCACTCTAGGTGGTTGCGAGAAGAGTGTGTGTGTGTGTGTGGGCGCATGAGGATGAATGACTATGCGTTGGGTATCCAACAAAGCAACTCTATCAACAAGTCCCACACGTGTGTGTGTGTGTGTGTGTGTGTGTGTGTGTGTGTGTGTGTGATGCATTAGCCTGCTCCCCTCACCTGTCATAGTCCCCATTACAAAGGGCTCTGACGGGAATGGTGAAGGGCTGCCAAACCGGGTTCAGCGTGTTTTTGATCACTTCCGTCTTATGGCAGATGGTAAATCTACAACAAAAGCCCACTATGAGTCACACAAACAAGGGGCAAAGAATTCACACAAACTGTAAACTATTAGCACACTGTGTAGATTTGGATTATTAGCATGGCGTACACAATACCAATCAAATGTATGTGTGTGGGAACAAAAGTAATAAATGTTTTCCATCAGTGAATATCAAAGACAAACCAGGTGTACTTTGAAGAAGCATCAGACATGCGAGAGAATGTTGTGTCTTTGAACTGAAATCAAAGCAGTGCTAGGGGGCTACAGTACCCCCCCAGGTTTTAGGACTGTTTAACTTCGAATGCTTAAATTAATCATAAAATAATGATCTGAGCACAGTAAAAACCTAAGGCTGCTTGTTTTCAGGCAGAGTCCACATGTTCTATTTAGATTTTTTTTTTTTTAAACCCTGCATAATGCTACAAGCCTTTGGGCCAGAATACAAACGCTACATCCGAAACATATTTTAAAAATGTCAACCTGGGTGAGCGCATCTGCCAAATACACGAATGCTTGTGTTGTTTTTGTTTGTTTTTTTAATTATGGTGAGCTAAATAACTTCCATTGTGAACTGCTATATGCTTTTGTGGCATGTCACTAAAACACAAGCAAGGTTAGGCTGGTTCTGTATCTCAAAGTGGCCTGATATTGTTTCTCAAACATAAAAATAAACTGTGTTAATTTCCCACAGTCCATAAGTGGTTTGATGTGCTAACTGTTTTGTATATAATATATGACGCAGCCTCTTGTCACATTATAACAAATTTCATTTGATGTAATTTTGCACATCATGTTGTACGTCACTTGGAAAAAGCATTAATGAATCCAAAATAGAACCAGATGCGTCTGTCCCATTCTTTTTCTATTGATCCATTCCTCATGAAGTGTTCAGATGAAACAAAGGGCATGTTTTCTTGTATTAAATTGGATTTACAGGGTTTTGACATGATCGTGACAATACATTAGTGCCCTCATTAGTAATAGTGCTTTCTTGGGAATAAGACCACCCATGTTATGCCCTTACTGACACACTAAACCACCTTTGAGCAAAATGACTTTCAGTATGTGCTTTCATGATAGTTTGGAAAAGCATCAGATCAATACTCTGCATATCAAGGAAGACACTTTGACGTAAACTTCAGAGAACGCTGAAGATACATGTAGATAATAAGGATTATCACATGACTGTTTAAGTTAATCACACCTTTGTTTTTTTCTTACCTTATTTAAAAGCAACAGTGAAAAACAAATACTACTTTCTCTACCCTCGTGACGGGGAGTATATTGATCAAGTCAGGTCAAGTTCCTTTACTGTCATGTCAGCTATACAGAGTACACAGTGAGACCAAATTATGTCTTCAGGGTAACATTGAAACATATGCTTTGTTATAAGACGTATGTGATATAAAAATGTAATTATTACACATCACTTTTATGGGCCCATAGCTGCTATAAGTAATTAAACGATGCTGGAAAAGATCATCTGATGTTTTTACTAAGCTCTACTGACCAGGCTGTTTCCTGAAAGCATCTTAATATGAAGATGAACCTCTAACGATGAAGTGAGCATCCCACTGAACACTGTCTCTACAGTAAAGATGATGTGAACCCTAAGATTTGCTAAACTGGATCCAGTTAAAGAAAACGAACCCCACCCCAAATTAACTGTTTGCAGTCACTCACGTGCCGTCCTCATTGCTGCGGTAAAACACCAGGAAAGGGTCCGATTTCCCAAAGAAATCCTTCTTATCCAGCTTGTTGGCACACAGCTGCATGGTTGCAATATCCTGATTGAAAGCATGTACAGTAAAAGACAGTTAATAACCCAAACAGCACCATCACCAAGATGTGTTTAAGATTATTTGGGATCATTTCTGGATGCATAGTAAGTCACTTCTCATTGATAGGGCATATGAGTTTAAACACCAGTTTTGTCCATCTACAGACTGCAAACAGGCCCTCCAGTTATAATGAGGTTAATACTGACACCCAACTGGACATAAAACCTCAAACTTTTCAAAGGGTCAGAATCAGAAACAGACTATAACACTGACCACTGGTGTTAAAAATAAAACGTACACAGTTTCCCATTTTACTCCAAATCTAATCGACCAGGCAATGTTTGGTATCTGATGTTTACTTTAGCTTTGTATTGGAGCTATAATGCTAACA
The DNA here is from genome assembly GCA_037576975.1 of Alestes dentex. Classification (NCBI taxonomy): domain Eukaryota; kingdom Metazoa; phylum Chordata; class Actinopteri; order Characiformes; family Alestidae; genus Alestes; species Alestes dentex. The sequence continues at coordinate 29,488,914 of JBBIGA010000132.1, read as the reverse complement.
CAGCTAACAAGCAGTTGAAACTTATAACCAATAGTTGGACAAAACAGTACAGCACAGCTATTGGCAGTATCATTAGTAATCCTAATAAGAGGTATATTTGAGGCCTATTACCCTACTTGAGCATGATGGGACACAACAAAATATTGGATTTTAGGCCAGGTTTGGAACAAATATTCCATTGCAGCAGAAGTAGCATAAGGGCCTTTTGCACAGGAAACTAATAGGTAATCAGAGACGACTGGATGCTGTTCACTGCAAAGTATGATCAGCATTGTCTCAAAAACACTGATAAGTGTATTAAAGATGAATTAAATACCACTTTATCACAGCAGTCAGTCACTCCAGCTATTAGTGTTTCAACAGAACACGTCTCTGATCACCCGGGCTGCACTTTACATGATGTTAATTTGGGGTTATTCCATTATTGTTAGCTCCATTAGTCTTGTAGCTCCAGTGCAAACTTCAGACACCAAACTTTTGGGTTCAAAGTAAAATGGTCCAAGTTTGACATTTGGCTGAACTATCGCTTTAATGCTTTAACCAGAGTGGAGAACACAAACTAAGGACAGAAGACAGGAGAATCGATCCCTTTGAGAGGACGATGTCATGTTAGAGGAGAAAAGCTGGTGCTTCATCCATACTAATGGATCTTTACGCTGTGCTGCTATTCTGCCGGTGTGAACTGGTGTGCTGTTCCCAGGGGGCTTCATGTCAACAGCAGAGAAGTCACACGTGTAACTGCCATAATTGGAGCCTAACAGAGAGAGGGTGTCAGGGGAATACTCCCAGTGTTTCGGCCTGAGTGTTAACCCTCTTTCATCCCCCTTGCTGTGCAAACCTCCAAACCTCTTTTTATGTTTTGCTGAATTCTTTCTTGCTTGTAGTTCACTGAAGCAAGACAAGAAATCCATACCACATTCCTGTGCGAGTAGAAGGTGAGATATTTCATTATGATTTGAATTTGACGGATACGTTATGGTTCAGATTCCATTAGGGTAACACTGCCTACATTTTTGCCAAATCAGGGCTGTCAAATGATGAAAGCAATGGATTGTAATTAATCATGCTACTTTTTGAGCTCATGATTACTTGGTGTTTTCCTTATTTGCTCAAATGTGACAGGTGTACAAAGTGGCAGAATTTGTGATAACTGTATGAATGGACAAAATAAGCTTCATCAGAATCTAGTCATTACTTCAGTAATTCAGCAATATTATTTTCATTGTGTGAACACAGGTCTCAACTGTATCTGCACATGAATATCATGTGAGGAAGCACAGATGTGTATCATTGGCATCCAGTGAGAGTAACAGTAGTTGCATGATTTACGTAATGAAAATGTATACATTTATCATATGTGTGATGGTCTCCAGAGACTTGCTGGATGTCACTCATATCTATTTTGCTGAATCTTCAATGAAACCAGGATTTATCCAAATGAAGATTTAAGATATGCCGACTGTGTATTTTCGGTTTCGTGCACTTTTCTCCACAAAATAAGAAGAATGAAAAATGCAAATTCTTCATTTGAATATCTGTACCTAATACAGATACATGGTGTCAAACTAAACAGTCGCATGATGCATGGGTCAAACTAAACAGTCGTGTGGGTTCAGATCAGCTTATTAGAAAATTCTGCAGGTGTGGCAAGGCAGGTCAAAAAGAGAAAAGTCAACCTTCAGCTGACCTACCTTCCATCCTCATGGCATGGTAGAAAACATTGAAGTATAGGACAAATACTGTCAGATATTTAAACGATCTCACTTAAACATGAACAGAGTTCCTAAACGAACTAAAATACCTCATTACAGCCATTATTATTACCAGTTACTGACGTTATTTTTCAACTGGTCCAAAAACTGAAAGTGGAAGTGTAATAGGGCTGTATATGTGCTGAAGAGGTCCAAACCTGTTCTCTCCTGATAAAACACAATTGAAGCTTCAAATGTGATTTTTTTCAGCTGGTTTCTGATTAAGAGATCTTAAAAACTGAAACAGTGTCATGTTTGTTTTGTCCGGGTTACTTTTTTAAAGGAAAACAAATTCAAACTTTATCATGTATAGGGTGTCAAATACAAACGCAACACAAATGTTCATACACCTCATGGAGTCTTATCACTGTTGAGGCTCTCAGGGATAAAGGGGGCATTTGGCGGATGCTCTTATCTACAGTGACTTACAGTCATTAGTTACAGGGACAGCCCCCCTCGAGCAACTGAGGGCTAAGTGCCTTACTCAAGAACACAGTGGTCAAACATGGGGGTGCAAACCTGCGACGTTGTGGTCATCGGGTTCACAAGAAAGGGTTTTACCCACTAGGCTACTACCACACAATCAGAACGTCCACTTTGCTGTTTTTTTTGTTTATAAGTTTGTTGCTTGTTGATTTATTCATAGGTCTCCTGCGAGGACTGTTGCATGTATTTTGCAATGGTGCTGAAGGTATCGATTTAAAAGCTATTCAAAAGCTGTATTTGATAACAGCCTAGCAGCTGGGCTTCAGCCTGGACTACTATGGAGGATCAAACACATCAAAAACACATTAAAAATACATAAACTGGGCATCATGAATCATGAATAATATATGTGTTAACTATGAGCATCCTAACGTAATTACATTTGAACAGTAAAACATGACTCCAGACTTTAAAAGTCGGTTTCCCAGACCCAGGTTAAACCTCAATCTGGACTAAAAAGATTTTGATTTGGTAAAATTTAGCCCAAGACTAGGCTTAATCTGAAACCGGCCCTCAGGAGCTCCATTCCAGTGTCCTCCTCTTTTCCCAGCTGCTCTCTCCAGGGGATACCGACAAGATATTCCATGTAACTAGACATTTGGAGTGAAAGAAGTAGATGCTTGCTGTCTGAAAGTGAGAGAGAATGAGTCTCAGCCTCTGTCATTTGAGCTCTCACTATCACTCTGCTCCCACTGTGCTTTCAGAAGAAATAACTGATAAATTACTTCTGAGTCTTCTGGGATTTCTGGCCATGTCTTATAAAAAAAAACACCCCCCACTAGAAATCTTGTACTGTAATAGCATGGCATGACGCATTCAGCAAACTAGGGTGTACATATCTCTGTGTGCACATATTACACGTGTGTGTGTGTGTGTGTGTGTGTGTGTGTGTATCAGACTGACCCGGCAGTTGCTGAGTTCCTCCGCTGTAAGGATGATGTTCCCGCATTTCTTGCCCGGAATACCCCTAAAGGAGAGATGAGGAAGCGAACATCATTTTTTTTTCCAAAAATGGGGTGCATGATTGTAATGTCAAGAGTTTAATCCAGTCTTTGTGAAGACAAGGCAGTGAAGGCATGGCTACATCTGCCGTGACCTAGATGGGTCAAAACAGCTGAGCAAAGAAATTTCAGGCAAAAAAAAATTACATATGTACTTTTCACTGAATCGAGCAGGCAATATTTGCTATTAGAAAGCCTCTATTATTTGAGCACCACACGAGAGCACTGGCAGAAATACTGTAGCTCTGCATTCAGTAGAAAGTAAAAGGCTTTTTAAAAGAGCATGATTCACTTGTAAAGAGCACAAGGGCATTGGGGAAATAGCAGAAAGAACGAGAGGATAGAGTGGAGAGGAGCCATGGAGAGAGAGAGAGAGAGAGAGACAGAGAGAGAGAGAGAGAGAGAGAGAGAGAGAGAGAGAGAGAGAGAGAGAGAGA
>JBBIGA010000132.1:29466365-29476780 GCA_037576975.1 Alestes dentex | reverse complement strand
GGCGTTATACACAAATAGTATCGGTTTTTATTATAACAAGTTCTTTAAATTACAATAACTTTGGATCTAAATGACATAGAAACACCAAACTAAGTTCAACATGCAGACTGTCACCTTGAACATGGACACAAACCAGAGGAACTTCCATATAAGGAGTTGTTTTGCCATATGACAACAACTAACCATTTGTTGCGCTTCCGGCACAGACCCATGCTGCTTGCATTCTAAGGGTGAAAACCTGGCTTTTATTCTGCATTTTTTCCATGATTTCTACTATTTCCCCTCTAAAGTACGTTTGCAACCTTCATAGACTGTTATGTACCAAAAAGAGTGATAATTGACTATAGCATGACTGTTTTGCAAGCTCTCAGTATCCTTTTAGAATGAGCCAGGCTGCTTCATTATTGTGCATTCAAAGACATATGTAGAGGGCTTCTTTTCATTTGCCTAATATGTGTCCACAGTCCTTTTCTGTCGCAGCTGTAAGCCTCCAATAAAACCTTATGTGAATCTGTCTTTCAGGTGTACTGTGCCTCTCTCAAAAGGCAGTCTGGCCTGATTTGTACAGAAAAATTCTGTTCAAAAAGTTCAGACTGAAACCCTCAGGGACGTGAGAAAAAAATAAACTTCAGCTGCTTCAGACATTAAATCGTTTTGCCACATCTTCCACTCCAGGAGCTCTGCTGTAGACTGGAACAACACCCCGTCACTACGACATGAACTGCTGTAAGAATATTTAAATGTAATCATGGTTGTGACATGACAACCCTGGCAAATGTAAAACAGGCTGATTAGTTTCCGTATATATTCACTGAAATACTTTTTAGAACTAATGAATGGGCGGACCTAAACTGGTCAAGATTTAATGTATGTATATGAACAGTGAGTTATTTATTTAATTTATTAAAAAATAAAGACAAATGGAATGTTTCGTTTTCCATTATATGTTTCATGAATTTGACTGCTTGAATCCGATCCCTTAGTAGGACCACCACCGGTTTATGAAAGTGGGACATTGATAAATATAACATGGGACCTGCTATATACTGTATTTTGTGTTTTGTTAGGTCTCACAAGCCTCATAAATTGAATTATGTTAAAATGATAGTTTTCTTTAAATATTACAGACCCAGTAACAGTAAGGCATCTTTTTTTTTTCAAATACATGTTGTCTCACTTTTGTTACACTCAGCAATAATAAAATAAAAAAAAATCAATGAACAATCTGTCATAGCCCATTAAATCTTGCAAATTTGACTATTAAATAGGAAGCTATGTAATTTTCGGTTTAATGATGTACATATCTTTATAAAAAAAAGAGAAATGAACATTTGTTCTACTTCACTGTGCCCCTTTTAATGTGTCTGTAACTTAACCTAGAAAGTTATTAGACTCTGGTGTTTTATGTTAGACATTAAAGTGATGGGAGTGGGTCCACACTTCTTCTATCTTCTTCGACTACATTGATAAACACACTATTGTGGACAGTGTTTAAGTTCTTCTGACAGATTATTCAGCTCCATTTCTAGCTCATATATCTCAATACGCACCTGTGACAGGAGCACGGCTGTGATGAATGGTCTGGCGGTAGTGGACTGGGAGCATTTTCTACAGAAAATGTCATGCTTTTCTTTCTTTATCTAATTGGGCCAGTCTGTTTTGTGCGTTGACTCGGGTGCAGAGTAGCTGTCAGCAAGCAGCTTCTGAATGACAGCCAGTGGGAAAATACAAAGGACAGAGCTTCCAAACCACGGTCTTGGAGGGCCCATCTGCTCTGCACATTTTAGAATTTTCCATGCTTTCGACACACCTGATCCAACTAATCAACTAACAACCCTCTCCTAGATTGAGGTGGGTGTGTAGGATCAGAGAAATCACTCTACAGGGGGTGGGGGGCTCCAGGACCAGGGTAGGGAGCCACTGATAATCCTTAGAAGAAAATCAGCAATTAACATGAAATTAATTGCATGTATTCTCATTGGTTTGTGTGGTTAATCTTGATTAATCAAAAAGAGATTTTTCCATTTGGAAAGCAGTAAAGCTTCCAATTTTTTTTAATTAGCCACATCTCGTCAGAGGACCTGTGGCTCCCTTTCCAGCTCCCCTGCAACTGTAGCCCTCCTGCTAGCTATCGCGCCACTGAATTTCACATTTTGCTTAAAGGAGAACCGCAGCTTTCCACTTGCTAGTCTGCTGTTTCTGTAGTTCTTCAGCAATTACAATCCAGCTTAGTCTGCCAAAGGCGTTGTCTAGCACTAATATTACTGACTGTAAAAGTAATATTGGCATCAGTGGTTTTGTTTCACTTGTAAATGATGCTTGGGACTCATGTACTTCTCTGAAAAACAAATTCACTATGGCAGTAGCTAAAACTAGCACTGATTTTACTTTAGGTAGAGTAGTATGATGGATAACACACCACAAGCACACAAAGCGCACCAGCAACACTCCTAATGCTATATTCACCTATGCCTGTGACACAATTCAAGTAAGACAGTAACTGTAAAATGTAAGACCTGTTTAAAAGATGGGGAACCAGGATGCCAATTCAAGTCAATGGAAGAAACAAATTACAGTTCATCCCTTCTGTGACCAAACATTTTTTTAAATAAAATTAGCTCCTCAGCAAATGCATTCAAGATAGTCATGCCAGTAGTCATAAAGGAGAAAAGAGTCATTTCTTCAGATTTTCCCACTGGTCTGAATGGGACTGAGGTCTCTGTTCTCTGCCCAAAGGGGTAAATGAGTCCTCTCCCTCTTGCCAAAAAGATGTGACAAGGTCCCAGAACTAACATGACAATTAATCTTCTCTGGTAACATCAAGAGAGCAACTAGGAGTAGCTCGAAAGGTCAAGCTAGGATAATATTGCAATAGTGCTAAATGATAAGTGGCACTAATGTGAATCATTTACTGTGAAAGATATTTCAAACCAAAACTGTAGATGCTAAACAACATTTAATGAAAGATTTATTAATTGTTAACCCTAAACCTGTAAACATACATGCATGCAATATGCATTAGGCTTCATGTCCACACCAAAATATATAAAAAAAAATGAGAAATATTACATACACTGACTCAATCTTAGATTTTACTGGCTAACATTACATGTTTTTCAGTGTAGCAGAAGGAATATGAGCATTTGATAGAGTATCATTAAAAAGTGACACAAAAAATGACCTTGTGTGTAAAAGTAAAAATGGTTAGGCTTTGAGATTTAGCAGGCTCTTGTTAAGTCAGATTGAAACGGAATTTTAAAAAATCAAACAAAATAGGACATCTGCACTTGTAAATCACATTCTTTAGGGTATATATCTGATACTGGTCACAGTCAGACAAGATCAGAATCAGTCAATTTTTGCTCCAAACATACAGTCAGACAACATTCATTCTCTGAGGCACTTATCCTTAAACCGAGTCATTAGGGTGCTGGAGCCTCTCCTATAGGGTGAAAGGCAGAGAGTCCTACACAGGGTAAATCATTATTTTAATTTTATTATTATGACTTTCAAATGTCAGTTTACCTTTTAAATGGGATAAAGTGTTATTGAGACTGCACATTTGATTATGACCCACAAATATAAAATAAAATAGAAAAGTGGGTCAGTTTAACTGAAGAAAAAGTGGAATCGCAGTACACTACCATATTTAACGATAAGAAAGGTAAGCTCATAAATGTTCACTCCAGATTATTTCAGCGTGGCTGCGATTCAGGCACAGGGCCTACGTAGCTTTTGTTGTCCGGCCTCACGTGTCGGATCGAAACCCTGCAGAAGATTCTTCAGCCCAGACTTGCTCCAGTGCAGAAAAAAATACATTAACAGCTTCCAAATTGACTCTGTGACAGAACTGAAGTCAAATCCTCGCCTTAGACATGATCCAGTGGCCTCTCTTGCCCCCAACACTCCCCTGCCTTATCTTACAGAAACACGGGGAGGAAGATGTTTTGCCCAATCACAGTTCCAGCCTACTGCGAACGGCGCAGGAGACCTTGGTGAGTTGCCATAGAAACGGGCAGGTAAGAAAGTAGTGATTCTTTTCCTCACTTCAACGCTGTAGCGACACAGTCAGTACCTGGAAAACAGGCTGACCTACTAAAAGACACCCAATCGCTGCCCACTTCTGCTTAAGTACGCTGGTGTCTGCTCGCATGGAGAAGCAAAGAGAATGGCTTTAAAGGCCAAGAGGATTGCGGGGATTTCTCTCGTGCTGCGTTCTGTTCTCACAAACACAAATGGCATGCTGTATGCAAGGCTAAGACACAAAGGCAAGTCCAAAAAGTCGTAGATAAGCCAGATTTCAAAGTCTAACAGTAGATGAGGCTTACAGCAAGACACCACAGTCCCTTCTAATCGTTCTGATCCTTTTTTATGCATTCCAAGCCAAGCTTAGTTCAGCAATATACTCAAAATCAAACCGATGTTTTGGGATTTAGTGCCTGGCATTAAAATTCCTCCAGCTAGAGCTAAGCCAAGGAACTTCAATTTGTGTTACAATTAGTTAGACTGAACATGCTAACGTGGATGAAACTAATGGCTGCTGTTTACTTTCATTCACTGTTAGCAACACATGCAAAAAATAGGACTGTTCTAATGTTTTCAATGTTTGGGATATCACATTCAACATACTGTTATATATATTGAAAAGTCCACCAGCTAAAGCTAAGCACGAGTCAACAGAACATGTTTGACTTGCTAAAATGGAAGCTGCTAGCCACCAATTAGCTAACTGTTGGCTGCTATAAGCCACAATTCACTGTTAATAACACAAAATTAAACAACAGTCAGTTTAACTAGTGGCTATTCACTTTCAAGTTACATTTTGACCAAACATGCTATATGGAAGATGGCAGTCACCAATTAACATTATGTTACCAATTAGCCACAAATTAGCAAGATGGAATGCTAACCATTAGATGGTATTCACTTTCATTTACTATTAAAAGCACAAACTGAAACAACAGTTCATTTTTGGGATTTAATATTTGCAGAATAAGACACTCGCTACAGTGAAGTATTAGTCACAAGAACAGTCTGATGAAACATCTGACAATGAATGGAAGCAGATAGCAACCAGTTAGCATGACGGCATATGCATAATGCTAACTAACTGCTATTCATTTTCAAATTAAAGTTTGACCAAACTCATACTAACATGGGTAACAATAAATAAAATAATAAAACCTGCAATTAGCAAGGCACCAAAGAACAACTTGGAAGCTGGTAGCCACCAATAAATATTATGTCACCAACTGGCCACAAATTAGCAAGATGTTATTGGTGCAATGTTAGAAATCAGTTTTATTTACTGTTAACACAAAATGAAACAACATTTAGTTTTTAGGAATTGGTATGCTGCAAAAAATACACTCACTCTAGGGAAGCATGAGTCATAGGAACGGTCTGAGAAAACATCTAACAATGAATTAAATCAGGCAGCAACCAGTTAGCATGCCATCTGCACTATGTTAACAAGTGGCTATTCACTTTCAAGTTAAAGTTTAAACGATGAATGAAAGCTGGGTGCCACCAATTAGCAAGGTGTCATTTGTGTAGTGCTAACCATTGGCTACTGGCTGTCATGGGCGGCGGAACCATTGTGTATCAAATGACTTCATATAAATAATTTGTTTTGTCCACTCTACCTTATCCACCTAGCGATTTGTATGAGGGAAACTTGCGAGCCCCCCTCCTGGGACAACACTATGCTACAGCTATCCCCCCATATTCCCCTCAGTGCCACCCCAATAAAAATGCTTCCGACATCCATGTTGGCTTTCATTCACTGTTAACAACATTAGCATAACTTCACTTTCGCGTGCAATGTTCATAAGTTCTAATTCACTGAAACAACCACTGGAAGAAATAACTGCGACTGCTTCGAGAAAACCATCCTGACTCTCTTGGCAGAAGCTTTCGTTTACGTGTTTATTGCAGTTGAAGGGGGGCACACCCAGACAAGCGTGTTAGCAAGCGCACTTTATATTGGCAAGGAAATTCCACGGTCAGGAGTTACTCAGTGGCATCCTCAAAAGGCCCGTCACATCGCTCTCTCTTTTTCACATCAGCCAAAGCTGAGCAATCTGAGTGTGCGGAGCAGAAAGCCTTTGGGCTGCACGGGCATGATAAGGCAAATACATACATAACCGAATAGTGGGGGAGTCCAAAGTGGGGCCCACTACAGAGAGATGGGAACAGGCCAAACTAATCTGCGCTTAAAAGTGTTTGTTTGTTGTGGAGTCGTCTATCGAGGCAGCTACCGGCCTAGGGGGAAATTCTGTGCAAAATTCATGCTGTTGTCAGTGATGCAATTGTTATGTGATGCACTGTTTCAATAACAGCCTCTATATTAATCACGTCAGTGCACTGATGTAGCAAACACTGATGAAGCCTGTAATCTTCCAGACAGAATTTACTGCATTTAGGACAGTACATCGCATAATTCTCAGTGTACATTGTTCTCCCCAATTTGTTCCTTCATTCACATTGTTCAAGAGTGTTCTCGTTCATTTTCCTCTATTCTGACTGTTTTACAATGTTCTCTCCCACTCAGACGCAGTTCTAGAACGTTCCACCCCATTCAGACACTGTTCTAGAATGTTCTCCCCATTCTGCCACTGTTTTAGGATGCCCCCATTAACATAGTTCTAAACTGTTCTCTCCACTCCAACACTGTTTAAGAATGCCCTCTTCCCCCATTCAGACACTGTTCCAGAATTTTCCCCCATTCACACTGCTCTGGAATGCCCCCCTCCCATTCAGACGCTGTTCTAGAATGCTCTCCTCATTCAGACACAGTTCTAGAATGTCCTCCCCCCATTTAGACACTGTTCCAGAATGTTCCCCCATTCACCCTGTTCTAGGGATGCCCCCCATTCTTCTCTAGAATGTTCTGCCCACTCTGACACTGTTTTAGGATGTCCTCTGCTCTCATTCTGACATTGTTCTAGAATGGTCTCCCCATTTAGACACTGTTCTAGAATGTTGTTCCCATTCACACTGTTTTAGAATGTCTTTGCCATTCAAACACTGTTTTAGAATGTTCTCCCCTAATCGTACTGTTCTAGAAAGCTCTCTCCATTCAGACACTGTTCTAGAATGTTCTTTCCCAATTGCCTTATTCTATAAAGTTCTCTCCATTCAGACAGTGTTCTATAATGTTCTCCCCTATTCACACCCTTCTAGAATGTTCCCCCTATTCAGGCACTGTTTTAGGATGTCCTGCCCCTTCAGACATTCTTCTAGAATATTCACTCTGACCTTTTAAGGTGAATTTCTTCCTCTGATTAAGACACTGTCTCCAAATTCTCACTGTTCTAGAACATTCTCTTTCATTGACTGTGTTCTGGGACGTTCTATCCCATTTGCACTGTTTTAGAACATGCTCATTATTTTCACTTTTCAAGATGTTGTGGTTTATTCACACTGTTCTAGAATGTTTTGCCCGTTCACACTGTTTTAGAATATTCTGTCCCATTGACACTGTTCTAGATTATTATTTCCCAGCATGCTTTCTCCATCTTCCCCGTTCTAGCACATTTTCTCTCATTCACACTGTCCCTGCAGATTTAGCCCCGTTCGCACTGGTTCATTCGTCCTGTCTCTTTATATAAGGGAGCTGCCAGCATTGCTGGAATTTTCTGGAGGATGGTGGGTCAATGTGCTACGGCCTTAATGAAGCGGAGCCTGAGTGCGTCTGCTCTAAATAGGTAAGGCTATGGTCCATAAGGTGAAGAATAAAAGCAGTAGACACTTACGACAGCACTCTCTCCAGACGAGCTCCAGCAGAGCCGATGATTTCACCCAGAGTGCAGAAGGTCTGGCCCAGGAAAGACTAAAGGGAGACACGTACTCATCAGTTACTCAGGAATGTGGGTCGTCCGCAGCCACGGCGGCAAGGAAACACAGTGGCAGTCCTGTCTAGACCATATCAGCATGTGCATGCAAACACTCACCTCCGCCTCACTGAATTAAAAGACAGATGATGCCTAACTGATGCAACCTAAAAGCAATGGAGTTGATGAATCAATGACAACGGCACGGCATACAAAAGAAGCAAATGAAGAGACAAGACAAAGCACTCGTCTCGAGAACTCTAACAGTCTTTTGGATGTTTTTGCAAATGAAAACAAAGATCTGGTCATCAATTTTCAACAAAGAGCACCAGGAGATGTGGCTGAATGACTAGAATGAGAGGGGTCAGTAAAAAAGGGACAATAATCAAGGCCACAGCTTGAAATCTGTCTCTTAAGAAATAATGTCCTCAGACACCAGTTTCACACTTAAATGACTTACTTTCTGCCATCCATATATCCAGAGCAGCAGCACAGAGAAGATGATTAGTTGGGTTTTTTGCCTCAATAACAGCATAAACACTGAGTTTCGTATTTAATTCTACAATTGTGCCGTAGTGTATAAATCAGCTTACATGCTTTGAAATGTTTGAACTTCTCGAGTCCACATTATACCTGGAACAGAAGACAAAAACAAGCCTTAGTTATTAGATGGTGCCCAAATAATAACAAGTCCCCCACCAATGATATTACAAATTAAATTGTCTTGATACAATAAACATGTTGCCCACTTACGCGTCAAAGCGAAGGTTCTGCTTCTCCTCGAAGAAATAATCCAAAACAAACTTTCTCACAAAGTCTGGGTTCAGAGTGTTTTCAATAACTTCTGTCCTGCCAAACTTAAAAACACACAAAAAAATCAGGCAAATGTGATACAGCACGACATAATGAACATTATTAATGCTCTACAAATATGTAAATCAAATGAATATGTTAACAATTTACGCAAAAGTCAACAGAGCTCTCAAGTTAAGTTGCATTCTGTAGTTAGCTGTCATGGTCTTATTAGAAATTTCAAGTCTAAGCTGTGAGAACTGCATTTTCAAAAAATCACCCTCCTGTGGTAAACAAATGTTCCAAAGCCAATATATTTTGTTGTGTGTACATTACTCCCCCGATGTTCCTGGATCCTGTGAATCACGAGGTCATTTAGCAGTTAGTCGATTCATTTTACATATATGCAGTGAGGTTGCCAGTTTTAACAACATCAATTCAGCAATACAGTAATGCATGTAGCAATATTCATATTTCACCTCCTTAATGATCTCGTTATTCCAAATACCTAGAGACACTTGGAGGAAAATTTCTGTAAAGCAATTTCCCTCCAATTTTTCTCCTATGTTGTTTTTCTCAAACGTATGTGTACTACAGGGTGCAATAGCAGTGTTTTTCAAAAAGATATAAATTTTTCCCATAGAGAAAAGCACACAGAACAATAAGCTGAGCTTCAGAGGTCTATTGATGTGCTGCTGCTGTGCCCAGAAAAATGAACATTTTAGCACCATAGCACTTCATTTAGCTCTCCTTCTGCATGTCAGGAGTGCGATAAATTCGTCACTAGATTTCAAATATTGTCAAATATCAAACATTTCAAATACTACTTTTTTTAAGCTATGACCTGCGATACTAATACAATTCCAATACAATCATGGATTCCTACTGAAACTAGACGCCATGCAACCTGCATTCATTTTCATGAGTGGGATTCGTTTAGTGTGCTGTAAAAATTGTTACAAAAATGTATTTGTGGTAAGATTAGGTCGATTTCCTCGAAGAACTAATATCTCATCTTGTACTTATTCTAGGATATACTATAATATATATGTACAGGCAGGTTTAAATGGAAAAATCACACAGTCAAAAGTGTAGTAAAAAAACTGACAGTTTTTTTTTTTTTTAAATCTACTTGTGGAGTTTGAGTCATGCTCTCACTAAAGCAAAAGAGTAACACTAAGAAATTTAATAAATTCTTGTTCGCTTAAATTGTTTGATAAATGTTTGACTAATTGTCTGATAATTAAACGGTCTCAGACCACTTGACCACTATATGGACACACCTTTTAATTATTTAATTCAGTTGCCCCCTTACTTCCAGTGAAGGGCAATTTTAATGCTTCCGCATACCAAGACATTTTGGACAACATCATGCTTCAAACTTTGTGGACACAGTTTGAGGAAGAACCTTTTTCTATTCCAGCATGACTGTGCTCCAGTACACAAAGCAAGCTCCATAAAGACATGGCTGGATGAGTTCGGTGTGGAAGAACTTGACTGGCTGCACAGAGTCCTGACCTCAACCCCATCCAGCACCTTTGGGATGAACTGGAATGGAGATTGTGAGCCAGGTCTTCTCGTCCAACATCAGTGCCTGACCTCATAAATGCCCTACAAAATGAAAAGGCACAAATTCCCAAACATCCCTTGGAAAGCTTACAGGGAGGTGAAGCTTTCTGTGTATTTGAACGCAATGTCAAAGTCTCATGCGTCCCAATACTTTTGTCCATATAGTTTATGTACGTATGTATGTGAGTGTATATACATATATATATATATATATATATA
>JBBIGA010000132.1:29440542-29466265 GCA_037576975.1 Alestes dentex | reverse complement strand
CGAAATTAAGAAAGGAGAAACAGTGTGGGGAGAGAGAGAGAGAGAGAGAGAGAGAGAGAGAGAGAGAGAGAGAGGAGAAGTGGATGGGGGATGAGAAAGAGAGAAAGTAAGTGAAAAAGAGAAGAGAGAAAAGAGAGATGGAGAGGGAGGGAGATGAGAAGAGAGAAAGAGGGAAAGAGAGAGGGAGTGAGAAAGTGAGAAAAAGAAAGTAAAAAGGTACGGGGTTGAAAGAGAAAAAGAAAAAAAGAGAGAGAGTGAGAGAGCACGAGAGGGAAAGAGAGAGAGAGAGAAAGAGAAAAAATGAATCAGCACACTCCAATCATGTTCCCATTTTTGTCATACTGTGAAAATGCAAGGCAGTGTAATTTTGGAACGTACTGAAATGGGGCTACAGCACTAGGGTGCATTTCGTATGTCGACGTTTTTGTCTGTTTATTGAAAAAGAACTTCTTCCTCGAACTCTTACTGAATGCCATAGTCCACGGGTCTGAAAACAATGCACAGAAAAGAAAAGCACTGAATGCACGCTAACAGTACACCAACTCCAGAACCCAGTGCAGTCAACATATTCCCTAATTCCTTGAAACCATGCAAAAAAAAGACATTGAGTCAGATTCAGAAGTACAACAAAGCCTTATTGAAACCAAGTTATGTTTGAAAACCAACATAAATTTACAGGTTTAATCTGTGTCCAAGGAATTTTAGCAATTTTAGCATATTTTAATTACTCATGACAACTGAGGCCTTTAGGGGAAGAGTGGACTAAGTCCAGTTTCTATTGTTTTGAGAAATCGGCCAGTGAAAATCAAAGTTGTATGGCAAATCAATTGCGAGGAAGAACATCACTGCCATCTAGCGAATAGTCCGGAATTGCATATGGACTTGGTTCATTATTCCCTGCAAAATATACAGTGCTTAGATGGTTCATTATTCCCTGCAAAATATTTGCTGTGCTTAGATGGTATTGATGTTGAGCTGATACCCAAAAAAGTGGACTTGGTCCACTTTTCCTCTCATGGCCTCAACTATTTTAAAGCAAGATGTGGTTGCTGGACTGTGAGAGATTGGATTTTAAGATGTAAATCAACTCATGGACCTAGCTTGTACATCACTGCACTCTATCAAACATTAACGTTTAGCAGGCTAAAGAGGGGGTGCACTTGAGTGCCATTTGGTGCTTCACATCAGTAACATCAGTCCTCCAACCCACCCCTAAATACAAGCTATAATATTTTATAGTATTTTGAAAAGTCCAGTCCACAAGTGTAGTCCGGACATCTTACCGCTGACTGTTTTGATGATGTACAGCCCACTTGGCAGAAAGTGCCTGTCATCTCGGCCTGTGTAGGACAGCCGGGGCATTCCACCTGAACTCTTTGTCATCTTCATCTCCAATCTGTGGAACACAAAACTGATCTACACACACACCACGGTTTCAAGCACAGAGGAGGTCAGAACCATGGACTGTACAGCCCCCTGTGTCATTACAGCTACTGACCTTACAAAGATTTTGTTCATCTCCTCCAACCGATAGACCTCTTTGACTCTGTGCAACAAAAAAATTCAGTCAATAGAGGACAAAGAGGAGGGAAAAAAGAAACGAGAGAGCAGAAGAGGGAAACATATTACCTTATTGGGTTCATGTCAGGCCGACTGGGTTTGGAAACAGCTTTCACAAATTTCTCGGCCATTTGAATCCTGCAAAACACAAACAGACAGATTAAGTTTGGACAAAGCAAAGTGGTATAACTGCTTACAGCACTCAAATGAAAACTCTTTGACAATTTATACATAAAAATACAAGAAAAAAAAGATCACATTTGATAATAAAAGTAACACATACAAGTGTATAACTGCAGAGTTAAGCATGTTAAAGTTGGATTCATGTCAGTGTGATAAGCAGACACACCTCTGGTTGAAGTGCTGATCTCTAACATCAGTGCCGTTTAGCACCAGTGCATCCAGAACATGGACAGCGCTGATCCTGCGCTGGGCTTTACCCTACAAACACAGCAACACAGTCCAATCACTGGACATCCTCATGCATAATAACAAAAATCTACATGTTGACCATCATCAGACTGTTTAACAGAGCTGCAAAAACAAGTCACCAGTGATAATCATGTAAATAACTATGTTGTTTACATGAAAACAATGCTTTTTAATGCTTTATAATGGTCATATTATAAACTAGGCAGGGCCCTCTGCTTCCTCACCTCTCCCTTCAGCTCTTGTACAATCTCAGCACTCAACAGGGTGTCTCTGGGCAGCTCCAGCTTAAAGTTGTCCAGTTTCCTCCAGCGCTGTGGGGCTTTGCCATCCCAAGTATAGATCTGTGACTTCTGCACACACATTTACACAGGTTTGCCAATGTATTTATTTTAGTTGCTTGTGTCATTTTAAGAGCTCTATGGAGTGTACAATCCACTCTCGCACACACTCGCATGCACACACTCTCTCTCTCACAGCCTCACCCCAAGGCCTAGGAGAAACATATGTTCTCCCCCTCCAACAATGCACCGATAGTCCAGTACATGCTGCAGTCTATCCAGGGTGCTGGAGTCCAGAGGCGTCCGCTTGGAGCTAAAGCTCTCAATATCCAAACCCTAGCAAACAATACATACAAACACAGAACTCTTCACCCAGAAAGCCAGACTGAGATTGTGCCAACTTAATAGCACGCTATTACCTGCTATTGGATCATACGTGTTATCTATTAGAGTCGTATGCGAAAAACACCAATGCTATATTACCTGTGCAATTATTTAGCTACATATTGCAATTTTCATTTATCAATAATCTGACACAGTTAAAGATGGTTCTGTATTTTTGGACTAAAATCATGATTCATCAAGACATTCACAGAAAAATCTATACAGTAACTGCCGTTTGATCAAGGTGCTCAACAACACAGTAAGCAATATTTGCATATTGCAGCCTTCTGTATTTTCAGTACTGCAAAGCCAATATCGCAATAAGAATTAACAATAAATTGCATTTTTCATTTATACAATCCAACAGCAAACTGACCTTAACGAGTTCATAAAATTTGGCTTTGGGGTCTGTGGAAGTAGGGGCGACTCTGGCTTGATCAGGAATCTGCAAATAAGACACCGAACATTAAACGTCTGAGTATCTCAATGAACCAATTTATTTAAAACAGCCAATGAGCTATTCAGTAACTCATGCTGAGTAGTACATGGTAAATTATGATCCACCATCTTCATTTATTTACATTTATATACAAGTAAGGGTGTGGAAGTTACACAAGTCATTAGCTACTGTGATTGGGGTAAGGATTAGCACTAGGGCCTGACCGGCACAAAAAATGCATGGACATTACCAGGACTGAATCAAAGGAACAAAAAAAAATAATACTGTATACTCCAACATTTAGAGTTAAACTATGTTTTACTATTAGATATCGGGTAGTTCTTGAAAACAATGCTTTATAATGCTCTATAATGGCCATATTATAAACTAGGCAGGACAGCGCTCACTAGCACCAGGAATAAGAACCACTGGATTTTTTTTATTATGCAGTATTAAATTAACCTTTTCATACTTCTCAATAAACACACTTCTTAAGAATAAAAGTAGCCTACTTCTTAAGAAACTCATAGTCTTAATCTAAATATTAAGCTCCTTGGAATCATCTAAAGTTTTGGTTTCTGTTAATTACCTCTTTTTTTCCTTATCTTTCATTAGTGTCCTTTTTCAGTTTATCAACAATCTCATACTTAAGGCATGGTTTGGACCAATTTGACTAGTTTTGTAATTCTAACCATGCTGGCTTTTGTGTTCAAATTCACCAGATCAGTTTGTTTTGCTGTCAAACAGTTACATTTAGGGAGCCTCATGCCAAAAGCTCCAGTAACAAGTTTTGGCCTTCCGCCAAAAGATCCCTGGCCATGCAACAATTTAATTATATTAGTGATATCTCCACATCGGGTTCTATTAGAAACTAAAGGTGGAGCAGTATGTGCGTTTGGGAATCAAACCAGGAGGCCAGTGACTCCTACTGAAGATTCTTACTGAGGAACTACCACACTTTATCACCATCTAGTGTTGGTTTCAGAACAGAAATGTACCAGTCATAATCCTTATTAATCATGATCAACACCACAAAATTTGTATTGCTGTGTGACACCAATACCAGCACAAAAACCATACAATCCCCCAGAACCACCACCATTAAATAGTAGTTTAGTCCTAAAAGTGAGCGTGTATTTATATATACTTACCCCCCACAGTCTGAGACACTCCTTACGAATGTCAGCCTGTCTGGGCTCAGACAAGGTCCTAACCAGAGTGAATTAAGAAAAAGAAAAAAAAACAAAAACAAAAACAAAAACAAAACAAAAAAAAAAAAAAACAAGAAAACACAACACAGACACACAGATAAAATAAACTGCGCACACAGGACACACAACACTCTCAGAACAAGTGCAACAAGAGACAGTGGAAAAACAGTAAACATCTTACGTGTCTCGGACGTAGGCGTGGATTTTAGACAGGGCTTTGATCTGCACACCGCAATGGCTGAAATAAAAAGAGAACAAATAAAGACTGGCTATATAAATTAATGATCTTACCAAAAGCACTAATTATAATTCCATTATTAGTAAGTTATGAATGATCACAAGTTCAGCTATCAAGAAATTTAAATGCACCTCTTGGTGGACATGGTAAAGTGATTAGTTTAACAGGAGTCACCGAAGGAAATTCAACCCTAACCTACAGTGGCTCAGATAATAAAAGACAAGCCAGTGGAGGCCTCCCTTAAAAACTACCAGAATCAAAATCAGAAAACTTTACTCATCCCAGAGGAAATTGCTTATGTTACGACTGCACAAACACAGAGACACAAAGACAAGAACAATATAAATATAATGCCAATATAAAAGGCAAATAAAAACAGCAGAAATGCTCTGAAAATGCTATATACACAAAATGCTGTGGTTGGTAAAAGAGGTTGATATTACTTTAAATACTATAGACAAATTGCTGTAATTTACAATTTAAAACAAAAAGTGGTTTAGAGTTTCTCGATACCAGGTCAGTTACTGCACGTAATAGAGATCGGTCGTTGTATATGGTTGTAGTTATATGTAATATTGACATAAGTGGTGATTCTGCACGTGGCAAGACTAATGCACATAATAATAAAGATATTACACATAATGATAATGATTTAGCACCCAATAAGAAAACTGCACATGCTAAGACTATTTCACAAAATGATAATGACTACTGTGAGTGACTGAGGCAGAGGTGTGTAAACAGATGAGACGTTACCTCTCGTTGGAGCTGCTCATGTACTGATAGAAGTCTGTGTCTCCTTTGATGATGTCCATGGGAACCACTTCAATAACATCTCTGTCAGAGTGCCTGAACTGGTTCAGCTTCAGATTCACAGTGAATAAGTAGTCTCGAACAGCATCTGAGCCTGGCTTTAGACTTTTACACACCACGTACCTACACACACACACGCGGAAAAGTCCCAATGACATCTAAACATTCAACTCTAAGAACAAAACTATTGTTTGTGAAGGCTATTTCCTTATTTAGCCTCCCTCGCACAGTCAATCACTTATACCTACACAGACTGAGAACACACACACTGTCCCAGGCCACACTAGATATACACCTCGCACAAACAAAGACCTTCAAGCAGTTTCACAAAATCAAACACAGCCGCACACAAACCTCTCAGAGTTGGCAGGCCGACTGGTGACGGGCTTGAAGAGTGAGACTCTCTCAAAGCAGAGATAAAGCAGGTAGATCAGACCCACACTGAAGGGAGTGAACAGGTCAAACGTCTTGCATACAAAGTGGCCTCCTAAACACACGAATGAACACAAAGGCCTCTTGAAACTGAAACGTGTTTAAGTAATCTAAAGTCTTTTTAAACAAAGATTGCAGTTATCATGTATGAATGATTAAACACAGAAATTCAAGTTTCACACCTGGTCGAACAACAGACAAGGCCGTGAGGAACTGGCACAGCAGAAGCTGCTTGCTCAGGATCTCCTGAACATTCTCTTGCCCCTCCACTGAGAAACCCTGCAGTTAAACACATCATTACACCATTTCACCACCAGCTCACTAAATGCTGTCTGTTGCTATAAATTTGCAATATGGTTAGTTTTCATTCCAATTTAAAATGGACATCCTTATTTACGTGACATATTTAATGCTATATAATGCATTATTATTTTGTGTTGAGAAGTTCCACCACCACATTTCAACTGTCTACCAAGGCGATGCCTTGATTTCACTGCAGAAAACTCACTCCATCAGCCATGAGGAAATGCAAGCCTCTTTTCTCCGAGTTCTCCAGAACAAAGCTGCGGAATGCAGAGATGTTCTCTGGCCGCGTGATGTCACCATCACCGTCCACCCCACCCTCACCTGAAGGACACGACAAGGACAGAAAGTGTAATCTGAAGACATTCTGCTTGCTTAAACTAAACTAAAAAAAAAAATCTATGGGAAACTGAAACGACAAACAGAAATCTATGGGAATCGCATGATTAAATTTTGGGTTTCATGAAACCCTGAACAATTATTTAATTATATATTGAGTTTAATAATGAGTTATTTGACACTGACAATATTTGAGCAATTTCAATACATTTTAATATTCAATATTTCAGTCACTGACACAGGGGTGCAAGACAGGTTGATGCCTTCTTGGGATTGTGTGAACTTTTTTGGTTTACTGCCTTCATTCTGCATTTTCCTTTTATGCACCACATGACTCATAACCATTAAATGATTATCTTCACAAAACACATTCTGTACATTACAAGTGTGTTGAGATGTACAGGGCTATGTTTTACTGTGGAGTTTACCATAATAAGGTTCGAAGAGTTCACTGGGCGCAGCATAGAAGTCTTCCAGCTTGAAATCATTGGCTCCTTTTAGGGTCATGCCAAATCCTTTGGCATGCCAGCGTTTCCTCCACAAAACATACTCTGAGAATCCTCCGGGCCCGGCGCACACATCCCCGAAATACAGCAACTCACCCTCCTTATCACGCACCAGGGGCTTCTACACACAAACATTTATATATATTAAAGATAAACAAACATACAGTATACCTTCGGAGTCGACTCTTAATATGCCGAGCATTTCAGGATTTTACCCCGTGGGCATCCTTTGGGCTGGTGAACATGTAGTCAAACACATGGTCCATGTTTGCCATCTTCATAGCAGCTCTTAGAAAGTGAGAGAAAAAGCGTGTGTTACAGGTGTACCAGTAGTCTATACTATGTGCATGTAAAGGTATTAATATGGTAAGATTGTCTCTGTATGTGCCCGTTACCTATTGAGAAAGAAACCTCCTCTTATGGTTTCATAAGGGTTCGATCGTGTGCGAGCTCGCCTCATTTCTTCACCCTCCAGGTCATCAAACACACTCTGCAGTATCATGTAGACCAACACACACAGACAAGCAGTTTAAAGACTGTTCTAAATCCTTTCACAAAAACTGGTAGTATTTTAAATAGACATTTTGACCAAAAGTTTGACAAAAAAAAAAAAAAACAGCTTCCAGCTACCCTGGACATAGTCAATCAGCCAAATTTGTTTGGATTTTGCCATTTAAACGAACACTAGAACTCAGTAGTCACCTAAAAAGCCTGAATTGTTTCTATTAAACTACAACACTTAAACTTCTCAAAATCTGCTCTGACTGCATCTAGATATCCTTCAAGGTGACACAGACTTGCCAGTGTGCTTCAGGACTCAGTCCCCTAATTTATGGCTGCCTGTTGTGGTGACATTTTGTTCATTTTTCTCACTCACTTGTGGGACTAACAAAGGTTTACCTTATCTTATCATAATGTGTCCTGAACCACATCCACAGGTCTGCTCCACCAGAACAATCTGGAGGTGGCTTGAGCAGGTTGAGAGATTTTTGGTGATGTATTTGTACACAAACAATTTGGGTGACTACTGAGTCCAAGTGTCTCACTGTTGAAGTTTCAAATTAAAGCAATATTTGGACACCAAATTGTTACATCTGGCAAGTGGGAAGGCTGTGTTAATTTGATTTTCACCAAACTGCTACTTTAATTAGAACTGCTTAGCTTTTAAAGCACAGAGCATTATTTCAACACTGCTAATGTATTTATAACTGTCCATTTCTGCCAAGGGGAAAAATAAGAAGCAACTTCATTAAATGCACCTTTATCGGTTCCATTTGCACTTGGCAGTGACCTACAAAAGACGGCACTTGTGTCCTCTACCACATCCTCCCAAGAACATAACCTTACATCATACACAACACAGCATGCAGCAATAAAACAAATGCTCCACGCCATCTAGTGAGACACTTTATTTATTGCCAAATAAAGTGATTCAGTTCAGTTTCTCTCTTTCACCTTGCAACGCAACAGTAGATTAAGCAGTTCCTCTGAGCAGAACTCCGTCTCATCTTCAATCTTTAGCTTTTTCTGAAAACAAACATGCACAACAAACCACCATTACTATACATAATAACTAAGGTAATACATATGCATGAAAGCTCATATGCAGACAAAATGAAATACTTATATGACGGATCTGTGGGTTTGACCCAGCTAAGCCTAGGCACAGTACATTTATAAATAGGTCAAAAACATGTCAGCTGTTTATAAATATTTCAAAGTGTGTGAAGAGGCTGTGTGTTTCATATCAGTGTGTGCATTCAGACAGTAAAGTGCAGCCTCAGTTACAGAATAAAGACATATCTGTGAATATGTCTGAGCCAATCAGCATCCACTTAATAAACAACTTTACATATTCACATGATGCTTTTGCCATCCCTACACACCAGGCAAACCCAGTACAGACTGGTCTCATTTGTGGCTCCCTGCTGATAGAATGATCTGCCACGATTTGACACTTAGAGCTCTCATCTGGCTCACCCACTGTCCTAAAACTTGAGTGTTTCCTCAAATTGTAAGTCATTTTGGATAAATGTGTCTGCCATATGACTGTAATGTAATGCTACTGGAGGTCTTCTCTATGTCTCTTCAGACCTGTTCACACATGCATTGCAACACCTGACCTTTTCTAGACTTTTTTGGAGGAGCTGTGTGTGCAAGGGCAAACATCCAAATCAGCCAGACTGGACATTAAACAGACTTCACCCTTTACCCAGCTCCTCAGTACAAAATCTGAGTAATGTCTGAATGAGTCCATGTGTGAACAGAGTAAGCCATTGTCCAGAAAATTTACAGTGAATGAGTGTGTGTATATGACCTCATCATGCAACTGGGGAGAAACTGCAAAAATACAAACACCTGAAGAGTGGTCATTTACATGAAGGAGCCCTATTAAAATGTCAAACTGGACAGGCAATGACAACTCCAAAATCATCAGAGAAAATCAAGGAATGGAAAGAGACTTGGATGTTTATGATCAAATTAAAAACTGGCTCAGTGACTGCATCTTGTTGTGTATAATCTAGCCATGTTCCACCCCTCGCCTAAACTAAACAGAGTACAGTAACTCCGCACTTTCACGCGGATCAGCAGTCACGGTTTCAGTCCATCGCAGATTTTGGAACCTCCCGCCGTTCAAACCTTTCGAACCTCCTGAGTACAGCTGACTGTGATGTCCGGGCCTCGTGCTCGTGCGCCACACAGCGGTTACCAAGGCAATTTGAAAGTAGCCAATCCGAGAACGTTATTTATTTCTCATTGCTGCCAGTTGGCTTCTGCCCTGTGATGCTGCAGTCCAGAATTTCCCCCCTTGAGCGTCTCGAGTGTTCTTATGTTTTTCATTTTGTTCTTCTTAAAGACCTGTATTTTTATTACTGTGAATTTAATTCATTTATTACTGTATTTACCCTGCTTATACCAAAGAAAACACCTGTGCATTAACTACAGTGCAGTCTATATATGGGTAGCATCGATATTTTACATTCTAGCACTGCAGGAGTTCAGTGTAAACTGTACAGTACGAATACGGGTATACCATTAAATTTTCTTTAAGGCTATTGAGTTTAAAATGAAATTAAAGTGTTTTGGGAGCATATTTGGGGGAACAACAACACGGTTTTTCACTATACGTGGGTGCTCTTGGAACATAACCCCTGCGAAAAGCTGGCAGTTACTGTATTTCTAGTAGGTGAGAATGCAGACAACCTCCTGCTGTGTGCTACAAAAGGGCAAGTCTGAACAATGACTGGACCGGATTCTCTGGACATTCTATAGAGTTTACGTGTGAAAATGACTTAAGCAGTTATGTTTATGTGTGTCTTTGCAGAATCAGGTAAATGTTAATGTCTCTGTTGCAAGTTACTTTAAAAAAAGATGTTCAAATGAAATTGTCAAAGTAAAGCTTAGTGTGCACGTGTATGTGTAGACCACGTTGTACTACCTCGCCTGTAATCATCCAGTCCCTGAGTTCATCTGCATCTGGCATTTCTGTAGAACATTCTGGGAACCAAGACACCTCTTCAAGAGCACTGGGCTAAGGAAGCGAGGGAAAAAGAGCAGGAGATAGGAAAAAAGAAAAAAAAGAATCTGGTAAAGTATTGTGGTAAGGTAGATGTTCTGCACTGAACACAATGCTTAAACATCTGACTTCATGGTGAAACAGGAGTGTGATCACTCTTCGGTAATGTTGCAATACCTCAGGTTCATCCTGCCATTCCACATTGAGGTCTCCCTGAAAGCCCTGCAGGGTCAGCCCAAGACCTCGTCTCCCACGCTGGGTGGACGCTTCCACGATCTCCTTCCGGCCCTGGCCAAACTTACCCAAACCCTCGCCCTCTTTGAAACCCATTTTGGCCTGGGAGGAAAAGACAAGAGATATCATTAAAGTGAGTCTGCAATGTATATACAGATGTGGCATTAAAACTCTGCTCTGATCAACTGTCTGTGTTTGTGTGTGTGTGTACACATTACCATGAGTTTCTGAGAGACACTGTTGTACATTGAGAAATTTGAGGAACTCTGAGAGGCCTCATTGCTCTGACTGTTCTGGGATCCAGCTGGTTTTGAGAAGCTAGGTCTATGATCCTCAGCATCACTGAGGGATTCACTCTGACTGGAATCTGTGAAACAAACATACAAACAAACACGTATAAATCTACACATATCTACTAAAGAGTTATTAAAATATCAATCTGATCTACTCAGGCTGGTGTACATTATCAGAAGTAGTATACTTTACAAGCTCGGATATATTTCTGTGTAGTAGTGATTTTTTTTCCACAGATTTTGACTCTCTTAGCAATTTAAACATCACCTCTAAAAACAGTTTGTCATTTTGGTATACTACTTATCTGTAACTTCATAATTAACAACATAATAAAATAGAGAATTGATCACATTCTGTATAGACTTGGATGAGAGTTGTTTGTTTTAATGTCAAAAACGGCAACAAAAAAAAGATCAAATGTAAAGGATTTTTCCCAAACAAAGGTCACAGAATTACACTATATATATATATTTTTTTTTTACATTTTGGAGTAATACTGAGCCAATGAGAGGATGTTCGATTTGCCGCACCTTGGCTAGTAGTTCTCTGTGATGACTCTTCATCTTCATCAGAGCTGGCATCATCTCGACGGGCTTTCTTCTTCCCTGACGACTCGTCTGCTGCATTCAACCTCCTCTTCATCGTGGGTGCAGGTGGAGAGACCTGCATGAAAGATGCAACAGGAATTAGATCATAACTGTATCCACACATACAAGCACATTTTCAAACTTGACATTGTTCTGACCAAACCACAGGTAAAAAGGTAAGAAGGCAAAAGGCAACCACACAGTGCACTGTAAAGAGAGCTTTACAAATTACATTTACCAGTAAAAGTAAATATCAGAGAACCATCCAAGTGAAAAGTGCCATGAATAAAGCACTTAGAATCAGAGTAATCCAAGTGTCAAGTATAAATGGATAAATGCTCTCCATACAGCACAGTACAGTATTAATCTAAATAAAATATTTTCTCACATACACCTTATATAACACCCTTTTGCCGGATTTCTGCAGGATTTTCTAATTAATTTCAACACTAAACTTAAAATAGGTATATGACACCACGTAAACATTATACAAAGTGCTACAGAAACATAGGTGAAATAATAAAAATTATGACAAATATTATACAACACCATAGAAAATAAGGGTGCAAGAATGCATCATAACATTGTAATGATATTTGAAATTTAAAGTCAAAACTCATCTAGCAATCTAATGTGATGGCATGGTTGGAGCACCAACTTTGATGCAAATAAATTGATGATTCGTACTTATGTTTTTGGGAGGGTTATGTATGCAAGGGTTTTAAATAAACACAATGCCTGTTTTCAGATAAGACAAGATAAAATAACCCATTACTAGTCCCACAAGGGGGAAATTTTGATCGTTACAACAGCAAAGTGCAAAGAAAAGTAGAGCAGCATAACCTGTAGTATAAAAGCTGATCTACACAACAGTATAATAGGAAAGTACACTATACAAACACTACTGTATGTGTGTATATGAATATATAAGACCCACCAAATGTGACTGGTAAACTCAAAATTGCCAGTTTCTTCAGCTAGCTTGCTGGAGAATGCCTTAACATGTTTCAGTGAGGAAAAAAAACCAAACCCAGAGACATGAAGAGTCCTCTTAGGTTTCGGTTTCAGCTCCAACAGAAAACTGAACCCAGCCCAGCTAGCACTAGCTCCTGGGCTAAATAGAACCAAAACAAAATACCACTACAGCACAACGAGGGAGTATTTACTGACACCTCAAGCGCGTATGCAGCTATAACATCCCAACGATGTGTATATTTCAGCTACATTACACGAATGAAAGTCAATTTAGTAAAAAAACCACTTTGTTTTCCTCAGCTTGCTCAAGAAAAACAACCCTCCTTAACGTACAGACATGCGACGCCTAGTAGTGACGTCAATGGGACCCAAAACAAAGTGCCTGACTTTATTAAGACAGATTTAAAAATACAAATAATATTTTTACTTCATGAACTCTGTTTCTATTGAAATTATGCTACTCTAATTAAGCTTGTGATGCTATGTTTTAAATTTTCAGACCCTAAACGACTTATTTTGTTCAGTAAGGGGGAAACTCGAATTTAACGTCATAAAACTTCCAAGTGCCCCACATAGGGAGCAGGGACTAAATCCTTGCCCCTTAGGTTATTGCCTCGTATATATATATATGTATATATGGACAAAAGTACCTGTTTTTGGGGTTGAGCTAGACCTCCTTACTTCCAGTGCTTCAGCATACCAAGGCATTTTGGACAAGACCATGCTTCCAACTTTGTGGACACAGTTTGGGGAAGAACCTTTTCTATTCCAGCATGACTGCCAATAGCAAGGCCAATAAAGACATGGTTGGATGAGGTTAGTGTGGAAGAACTTGACTGACCCATACAGAGAACTGACCTCAACCCCATCCAACACCTTTGGGATGAACTGGACAGGAGATTGTGAGCCAGCATCATTTATTTGAATGCAACAAAGTAAAGCACACTGTGTGAAATTCTGTCTCTACCTTCACTAAGTGAAGCAGTGGGCTACCCCCAATGAGGGGTACCCGGGGAGCAGTGGGAAGGGACGGTACCTTGCTCAAGTGTACCTCAGTGGTGTCACTAGCAGTCCAGGGATTTGAGCCCATGACCTTCTGATCACAGGGCAAACCACCCTAACCACTAGGCCACCCGCTGCCCCAATGTCATTAAAGTCCCTGCTGGTGTAATGGTCAGAGAAACCACAACACTTTTGTCCACATAGTGTATCTGGTCAAACTGTAAACCTTTATGATTTATCATAAAATAATTCATTGTTTAGAGGCTCTATCTGGTAATCGAGTGAACTATTTTTTTTTAGAAGACATTGATTTATGTCTGCTGTAGTACACTATGTTGTACCCAGAGGAAAATTCAAAATAAGATCTGTTATTTGTCCTGCCTGTTTCTCTTAGACATACAGTATCTGAGCTCAGTGATTTTGAATATTTTCTCATGTTTCTTGAGCCCTTTTCTAATCTCAGCCTGGATTCCAATTTAAGATCTTAATATGCTTTATTTTCTCTCACTGCTCTGATCTTTATTTGTCTTGTAATTAGGTCTTGAGATAAACCACAGGATCCAAAAGAAAACTTGGCTGTCTTATAAAGGAGCCTGTACAACATCTGAAATTTGTCTCAGTGATCAAATTCTCAACTACCAAAGTTGAACAGTTTTTATAATCCATAAGGCTGTGAAAAGAGAAGAAAACTGAGAAGCTGCTGAGAACAGCGGAAGAACTTCTGTCTTAAGTCTTTTGTCTTAAAAGAACTTCTGTCTTAAGTCTTTTGTCTTAAAAGAACTTCTGTCTTAAGTCTTCTCCTTATTTCTCGTAAGGGTGGAGTTTTGGAGAAATAAGTCATCTCCAAATAAGAAGATGATTTACTTCTGATGAGTCAAAGAAATGACTGAGCAGCAAAATCTTTCTCTGGGCATACCAAGCAAAGATTTTCTTTAAAAAAAAAAAAAAAAGTCAAATGTCTGTATTATTCATGTAATTCTGAGATGCATTCTTAGAATTCATCATTCAAGTCTGACTTAAAAACATTTTTAAGTTTCAGAAATTATAAATAAAGCCCACTGGTACAATAAACTTCCATTAAGCCTGCTGGAATGTTAATATGGTCGCTGATTTCCAACCATAATGCTTGCTGGAAGGAAAGAGTGGAGGTTGATTTAGGCCTACATCAGCAGTTCCCTTATCAAGTCCTGTAGTTCCAGTTCACTGAGCAGTTTGCACAGAATAAATGACAGTTTTCCCACTCTGATACATGGTAGGTAATTTTCCTGCTCTAATTCACATTAGCTGAGTTCATTCTCTTAAAGGCAAACTTACATTATCAAAATAACATTGTATAACTTAGTATATGCAGGTGCATTGGATGATGTCAATTAGCACAGTAGTTGGATTCTACAGTATGGGAGAAGAATTAGGACAGCCTGAGTGGTGCTAGTGCCAACGGCCTTTTTTGTGGCATTTCAAAAACAGTTCCTAATGAGCTGTAAGCTCTGATGTCCTTTGATGTTCATCTTGCAGCCTTAACTGTTCCTGAACAAGGCTTATAAGTGATTGATCCATCCTAAATCCATTACATCCATTAAAATGGAACCAGTGCCACCCATTGTAATGGTCTGAGGGGCACAAACCTCGTGCGCAAGTCATCAGGGCTTTCTTAAGCAGCTTTATGAGACCCACCAGCGTCATCACTTAAACCCCTATAAGACAAGAAACCACAGCCTGATCCAATGATCTCCTTCTGAAATCTCATCAATTAACAATCAACAATCTGTTTAGCGCTTTAATGGTGTGCCACTGGTTAATAGGGTTAAAAACACAAAACCCTGCGATTTTCAGTGGAGTAATCGTTATATATGCATATATGCATATGTATTAAGTGATTTTATCATGTTGACCAGTACAGAGGAATGCTTCCATGTATTTACAGGCTTTATTTGTCTCATGAAGGGCTTGATAATAAGCTGACAACTTTGTGCTGTGGCATGAAAGGCATAGTTTGATGCAACACTCAATTGGGATGGGCAGATCAATACTGAAATATCAATAGCCCTGATCCTGGCATTCCTGGAGAACTGATCCTCATATGACAGTGTCAATAGAGACCCCCACTATTGATTTAGCTTGGAGGTTGGAAGTCAGAAGTCAGAATTAAGTCATTTATGACCTTTGCACGTTCAAGTGACAAAGTGGGGAACAGTTTGTCCTGCACATCCCACAGATGTACGATGGAAATGAGATCTGGAGAGTATAGAGGCCAAGTCTTCACCTTGAACTCTTTCACCAGTTTGTAGTGTGACATGGCACATTATCCTGCTGAAAGAATAATGTGCCCTGCCACACCACATGAAAAGTCCATTCATCAGTCATTTCATGCTCTTTCAGCCACATCTAGCCAACGCAGTAGGTGGTAAACTTTATAAAGCCCACCAAATGCTGCTTTTTCATAAAGATAAATGCATCATGAACTTCACCATCACTTGTATTGATGGACTCGATTTGGTTACATCTAAGACACCCTCTTAATGCAAATGTCTGATTTAAGTACATTTTTAAGTATATAATAAATCCCACTGCTACAATAAGCTTCCATTAACCACTGACATATTATTATTGTTCTTGATTTCCAACCTTGATGCATGCTGGAAGAAAAGGACAGAGGTGAACTTCACTGTCACTTTTATTACTGTCATTAGCGAGCTAGCTTGTTGTAAACAATACGTTGGAGTGTCATGGAGTGCCCGTGTTTTGCTAAAGTAGCATGTAAAAAAAATCAATGGAATTTCCCTTTAAGCACTTCTGTTTGCACTTACTGTCTTTTAGACACTTACTATTCTCTTTTAGTTATGTATAGTTACATGACATACATTAAATTGCCTTCGTGTATGAAACATAAATGCACTGGCACAATCTAAAGAAATCATCTGAAGCCCGACTCTGCAAGATCACTCTCAAGTCAGCTCAATCCTGACCTGACCATCCAGGTCAGCTTCACTGGTCACCAAAACACAAATCCGCATCCACTTATTTTTACTCTCAAGTGGGTCATTAAGGATTATGGATTAGTTGGTTGGAAAAACTGAATTTGTGTACATTGTGTGCATGCAATCAATCAATCTCCGTCACATTAGGTCCAAAGCTGGTTGCTGTATGATTTACTGCTGTCTTATGGTGAACGGCCCCCCTTCCCCCACTAATCTGTGAAGTAGACACAGCATCCATGCATGCTCATGCACGTTCTGTTAACACTGAGAGAATTCTTTGGCATAATTACCAGTGTAATTACTTCAATCTGTATTCAGACTATTTTGATGGGATACTTTGTAAAGCATAGTTTTCTAGTTAAATTCTTTCACCATTTATTTTATAGCATAGTACCTGGGAAAGCTAGCTGCTCAAAGTGGGTATGATATGTAATGGAATCAGACAAAATCTATTGTAAATCATCTCCTTTCCATGTTGAACGCCCCAGCTTAGTCAGCACGTAAGACATTGAACTTGATTCCGATGTGTAATTTTCATATAAAAGAGTGGCACAAACACAAGGACATAAAAACACATATGAGCTCACACACACACAGAGGCAGGCTGGGATGCATAACCAGACATGTGACCTATTACACAAGCAGTGAAGGCCTTATAAGCTCTGTGGAGGTAAGTGACAAAGGAGAACAGATAGATTAGGCCAGAGACAAAGGTGTGTGTGTGTGTCTGAGGGACAGCACCACTGTGCGTGTGTGTCTGTGGGACGCCTTCAGGAGGGTCTCTGGCCAGGGAACTGATCCGAGAGGAGAGAGGGGGAGATGTTTTTCCGCCTGCCACGTTTGACCCCCGGATATATCCGTTACTTGCAGGTGAGTGGCCCACGCAAATGCATTAGAATGTATTCATTTTTCATCCTGCCTCATTTTATTCAGCAATCCTACCTCAGAACTGAGAATCTGTTAAGAAAGGTACAGTGGTATGCAAAGAGAAGGTGAAAAAAAAAAGTAAGGAGAAGGCGAAAGCATTTTGAACTTTTAATGAAAGTTAATGTAAAGAGATTTTATACAAAATAATGATAGATCATTTCTGTTGATCCATTCATCATGAAATTGCATTAGAATGTAAAGGGCATCAGGAATGTTCCTCTTTTAGAATGTTCTAATTAAAGACAATAAACATCAAATGTTTTGTTCTGACAGCTGCGATTTAATCAATTAAAATAATTAAAAATAGGCAAGCACTGTGAGCAACTGGAATAAACAAACTGAGACATTTATTTCAATATGTTTTACTGAGTTGAATATATTTCACTGTGTTAATGAGCAATGCTGATTTCAGCCATGTACATAAATTAACGTTTGAATATTCGAAATACTCAGTCCAGGGCATCATTATCTCTAAGAACAAAGAAACATATTGATCTGATTGCAAACGACTTTGATGTGTCATTGTGTTACACTGTGGTTGATAACAGGGATATTAATAGCTGTAATAAGCCTATAGGTCATGCTAATGTTGTAATAATGGCCTGTCATATTCAGCCCTACGCACTGGAACAGTATGAAGGTGGAGGGACAACCATTCACCTGTGAGATTATCAGAGCTGTGAATGAGCCTGGACTGCAGCCGGTGACCTGCTGAGGTTCTAATTAATTCTGCTTAATAGGATCACTTGTCAAATGGCATGCTTGTTCTAAATCTCTAAGTCACTCTATTTCAAGCAGCCAGTGGGCTTATCTGTTTACATCACTGTAGGTGACAAGTGTAACAACCTAAAATAAACAATGGATGTTTGGGTGGACTTGTTAAGAGCTGCTGGCATCAGGCCTCTTTAGAGTGTTACAAGCCATTGATATAACATTGGTCTTTTATGGAAAACCAAGTTCTCCTTACTTTTTTGATATGGTATACAACTTTGTTAGGGATCACCTCAAGTTCACAGATTGTTTTAAATTCATTCGGTTTAATGAGGTCACAAAAACCAGTGCATTTGCATCTGTCTGCCCATTCAACCTGCAAGAGTTCATGTACCCATTTACTATGTGTGTATTATTTGTCACTTTTACATGCAATTGCAGACTTGATATCGAGAACAATTCCAAACCACTATTTGTGTTAAAAAGGAAACTATTTCAGCAATAATTTTAGTCATTTATCTATAGTATATATATCCAACTCTTGCTGATCACAGCATTTTGTCTATACAGCATAGTGAATTTAGTACTAATCATTTTTAGAGTGTGGCCTGGAGAGTTTTATTTTATATTAATCTTGTCTTTGAGTCTGTTTGTTGTAGCATAAGCAATTTCCTCTGTGATCAATAATGATTTCTGTTTCTGATTATTTTGATTCTGATTTTGATTCTGACGATTAAAGTTATAAATAGTGTTTCTGCCTGGACTGCTCTCTGACTCAGGTGCAGTCAATCAGATCAGGTCATTTAGACATCATCAGCTGAAAAAACACTTGTTCAAATGTTCAAATGAGTTACATTGCAGATAAAGAAAAAAATGTATTTTATTATTATTTCCATTGGACCGTTCATTTCACTACAATGCGGCAACAACAGGGAAAAATAATGCTGATAATAATATATGATAGTAAGGTGCTTTGTGTGTGATGACAGCAAATTTTTACCAATTCAGAAAAAAAAATCTTTCCATAATTACAGCAGAAAAAACTAAATGAGAGTGGGATGACCCACAATAAAGCCTCGTGCAGAAGGTCAGAGGGATTTACTATGATTTTCTTTACCATAAAATCACAGCCAGCATGTGTTAATGGACCAGACTACTGTCCAGCGGGTGCATTCGCAGTCGTGCTGTTCTCATTTGAACATGCCCTTGAGAACCATGAGGTTGGGGGGGGGGGGCATTCTCTTTCTGCCATTTGGGGTGCTCATGAATATACCTTTATTGTGACCTTTGGAAAGGAGAGTGTTGATGCAGACTCTTACTCAAAATTCATTGAGATACCAGGCTAGGGCCAAACAGAGGGGTTAGTTAACAGCTGCCTGCATGACTGAGAGGGAAGTATTCACCTGAAATGCTCTTATTAAATAATTACCCACATAACTAAGCCTTATAACATATGTAGTCGGGATTTGAGCCACTGTGGACAAGCAAACATGGTAAATTTCTCCATCAAAGCCCAGGTTGCCTTTTGAGGCACAGCGTAACAGGCTTGGTGATGAGGTCCACAACTTCTGACCTCTGCCATTTTCCATTGCAGACTCTGGCAGTGCGGAGCGAACTGCAGAGGGAGAAGCCCCTGGCATCGCGCTTCGCCATGCTGCTGGGCCTCACAGGCTTTGGGATGTCAGGATACAGCTCCCGCCAGCTCACACTGCATTACAAACCATCTCCACATCTGCTGCGGTGAAAAAGAAAGCCAGGAGGAGAGAAGAAGATAGGGGCTAGTGAAGGTAGAGCATAGCCATGCTAGCTAGCCAGCATTATAGCTTCTCTTTATATGGTTCATGATACTGCCCTCTACGTGCACTCACAGATCAGTCTATTTCATTTCTGTTAAGTAAAGATAGCTCTAAATCATGCTCAAGCTTATAGTGTTGATGTGCTTGCGAGGATGGCCAATCCTCAACCAAGCTCTCCCCAGTCTGTTCTCGGAATCTGTGCCTTAGGGGACAGCTTCCGCCTAAACTGAGCTTACACCATAGCATGCCCCCTTTTACACATCTCAGAGAGTCATATGTTTTACAGAGAAATATGGTTTAGTTAGCACTATTTGGAACCCGCTTCTCAAGTTAGTTTAAGGCTTAGTCTTGACCCAGCCATCTCACTACGTCCATTCTGTATCATTCACAGTTTCAGCACATCCTTGCTTCTGTCTGTCAGTTGTGAGTGACCGAAGTGTTGTGGTGTTGCTGTGAAATGGCAGGAGGAACTCAGACCCCTTTTCATTTTCAGAGTGAAGAAGCCCATTGACTGTCATTGAAAGTTAAATGCATAAACTTCAACTTCCATTTACATTCAGTCTATAAAGGCATAGAGCATAGTTACACCTGCTGTACTTCCAAAACTGAACTGTGAACTAAAAGCTGAATGTTAGCTAGTTTGAGCATTTTAAGTTCACTCGCTATACACATTTAATCAAATTTTCTGCTGGGTTAATGAAATAGCAGGACGAATAGCCACTCTGTAGTTAACTGTTATCTGATGGCGAATAGTAGATTGGAGTTATTCGCAGGTGTCTGTACAATATACAGACACGTTGTTAACGAGACAAGGGTCATGAGATGGAGATGGGAAGCTCTGTGTTGGACCTAGCTCTGTCTCAAAGCCAGATTACACCATCAGTCAGACAATCCACTGCACCGTCGCATGTCTGATAATCCACTGTCTCCAATGCAGATTAGGCAACGTTAAAAAAATAGCTTCCAGACTAAACAACAGTTAAACATATGCCATTATGTGTGATACCACACATTCTGTATCATTCACAGTTTCAGCACACCCTTGCTTCTGTCTATTGATTGTGAGTGACCAAAGTGTTGTGGTGTTGGTGTGAAATGGTGGGAAGAACTCAGACCCCTTTTCATTTTCAGAGTGAAGAAGCCCATTGACTTTCATTTCAATTTAAATGCACAAGCATAAACTTCAACTTCCAATTACAATCCGTCTAAAAAGGCATAGAGCGTAGTTACACCTGCTGTACTTCCTAAACTGAACTGTGAACTAAAAGCTGAATGTTAGCTAGTTTGAGCATTTTAAGTTCACTCGCTATACACATTTAATCAGTTTTCTGCTGGGTTAATGAAATAGCAGGACGAATAGCCACTCTGTAGGTAACTGTTATCTGATGGCGGATAGTAGATCGGAGTGTACTAATAAACCAGAAATGTCTGTGTTTTCCAAGTGACTCAACAGCCTCTAAAATGACCAGTTATTTGATTTTCCAGCAAAACTCTAGATTATTGTATACACTGCGACTTTGCACAATGTCTGTCTATTGTTTATTTGTCTATTAAGTAAGGATTATACTTAATACATAGTCATCTGTGTTTTGTGGTGTTAAGATGGTATAGACAACTTGTATATGAGTATTTAAACATATTTATTGTCTGTAAGTTAATTTAGGTCTAAACCCTATACTTGTATAGGCATAGATAATGCGTTACATGCAATTAAATCACTTAATTGAAATGACTCAAGCAGAAGAAAAAAAAAAGGGTTTCCGAGCCCAGGGCCTGAAGGACCCCTGCTCTGTTTTCCCTCCTCCCAAAACACCATTATTAAGCCTGTATTGAGTTGAAGTGGGTGTCTTAAAGCACTAGCACTAACATGAGCAGGCCAGGGCACCTGACCAGCATTAGGAAACACTGTCATAGACTCCATTCATCTCATTTTGGGTCCTTCTGGAAAAATAAAAGAATCATCATTTGAAAATGTGAATACAAATTGCACTAACATACATGCAACTAGGTAGTCACTACCCACCTTTGCTTAAATGATACTATGAGAACAGGTTAGTGATTGTGAAATGGGAATCTGAGGCTTAGCCATGCCTGGTGCTGAAAACCAGCTTTGGGTCGGCTTTAGGTCTCCCAGCCTTAGCGCCGCCTAAGGAGGGTGCGGTGGCAGGTCTATACTCTCAGTATTCAAGTTCTCACCACACACACTAACCTATTCCAATCGTTCTCATTTAGATGACTAACTAAGAAAAAAGGCCTCTTTAATTGGGTTGGCCTTCATATTAGTAATATGTGACTTTAAGTGTGTTTTGCTGAAACACATATGGATTATATAAGCGTGTCACCGACAGTGGAATGTTTTTTAGTGGGGGTGTAAATCTCTGATAGTTCCATTTGTTTGTGATTTAACTTGCAGGATTAATGTAATTTTGCAGGAAAAAATAAACAGAATAGTGGAAGATAATATAGTTCCAATAGTGGGAGATAATATTAACAATGCAACAAACTTGTATCCGATTTGTATGTTAATAAAGGGCTTGAAAAAATGTTATTTGGGCCCAAAGTTGTGAGAAGTTTATAGCAGGTGAACAATTCTGGTTATGGTTCTGTTCAAAGTTTGGCTCCAGCCCTTATCTAACGTTGCAGCTAGTAAAGGGCTTCCAGTGGCTTCTGAACATAAGAGCCATTTCCATGACCAGCACTGGGCACTCCTGCTTCTTTGGCCATTATTATATTCAGTATATATTATACTATTACAAAATCAATGCAGTTGAATCATCATGTTCAAATCAATGCAAAATGATGCACTAATGCAATTTTACACCCTAGTTTTAGTGGTATTGGTGACCACTACTGGGATTGTAGTTGCAGGGTCAGAAATAAAGGCAATAAAGGCATCAGTCATGGGAAAAACTAATTAAAACACCTTTAAACAGCATAATCTGCTGCTCTTCCTCATCTAATTACCACAGGGTCAAAGCCCTGGAGCCCGAGACCCCATGCAGCGAGTATTTGAGTGTTACTAATTAGGACAAGGTGTTATCTGAGAATCAGACACTTTAAATAGATATTCCCTGTAAATGTGTTGTTGTTCATGACTGTGAACACAAAGTCACTACCTTGTGTGCGCTTATGTATTTGTGTTTGCTGTAACGGACTGATGTAATGACTGCCCAGTTTCACAGTTGCACTACAGACTGAGATTCCTTAACCCCAATTAATCAATCAGATTAATCCAGAGTTAATTACGTTGGAATAAATGTTGCCATGGTAAATAAGACCATATAGTTTATCTAAGCACCTTTGAACAGTAATGAATGTACTGGAAGCGAGCTGAGCACTTTTTGAATGTAAAGAAAGATGCACTGTACAAATCCGATGTATGTATTTAATAAAAAAAAAGAAAAAGGCAAGACACTGTGTCATTTCTAACATACACATACACATACGGAGTTTATCAAAAGTTTGGAGATCTCTTGCAAAGTAATGTTTCATTTTCACTGTTACTTGTCAGTTCAGTTCAGTTCAATTACTGTGATGTAAATAAAGTAATTCAAAGCAGGTTGATATGAAATAGTTACAGAGAAACTTTTTTTACAGTGGTGGTGAATAGATCCAGGAGACACAATGTCTGAAAAACAAATGTAGCAGCTTTATTTACTATGCAAAAATGACCGGAAAACTCAGACTCAAGCAGAAGAAAAAAAAAAACGTTGTCAAGTTTGTTTGACAAGGGTTTCCGAGCCCAGGGCCTGAAGGACCCCTGCTCTGTTTTCCCTCCTCCCAAAACACCATTATTAAGCCTGTATTGAGTTGAAGTGGGTGTCTTAAAGCACTAGCACTAACATGAGCAGGCCAGGGCACCTGACCAGCATTAGGAAACACTGTCATAGACTCCATTCATCTCATTTTGGGTCCTTCTGGAAAAATAAAAGAATCATCATTTGAAAATGTGAATACAAATTGCACTAACATACATGCAACTAGGTAGTCACTACCCACCTTTGCTTAAATGATACTATGAGAACAGGTTAGTGATTGTGAAATGGGAATCTGAGGCTTAGCCATGCCTGGTGCTGAAAACCAGCTTTGGGTCGGCTTTAGGTCTCCCAGCCTTAGCGCCGCCTAAGGAGGGTGCGGTGGCAGGTCTATACTCTCAGTATTCAAGTTCTCACCACACACACTAACCTATTCCAATCGTTCTCATTTAGATGACTAACTAAGAAAAAGGCCTTTTTAATTGGGTTGGCCTTCATATTAGTAATATGTGACGTTAAGTGTGTTTAGTTGAAACACATATGGATTATATAAGCGTGTCACCGACAGTGGAATGTTTTTTAGTGGGGGTGTAAATCTCTGATAATTCCATTTGTTTGTGATTTAACTTGCAGGATTAATGTAATTTTGCAGGAAAATAAAACAATTCTGGTTATGGTTCTGTTCAAAGTTTGTTCAAAGACCGGAAAACTCACAGGTGTTTTCTGAGCATTTATGTGTAGTGCTGACAGTGGTAAAAAAAAGGTTTCTTTGGATATTAGTGCCCTGAATGCACCTCTTAACACTGAATGTGTTTTAAAAAGCAAATTTTTGACCAGATACCTTCTCAAAATATGTATCAGGCATCAGGCAGTGTATTAATAATAATTTCATGTCATTACTTTCTGTAAAGGGGCTTTTAGAGGCTTTGAGGACGTCTGGTTCCATTCACCAGTGCTTTAAATAATTAGTTTCTCGGTAAGTCAGCTGAAGAGTGAGTCAGAAATGTTGAAAAATCTGAGTAATTCACTTTGTGTAACTTCTTGTCATAAAACAGCGATCTGTGAATCATCTCCCCGGGCGCTGTGTTCCTGGCTGCCCGCTGCTTCATCAGGTGAATGGGTTAAATACAGAGAAAGAAGTGCTGTTCACACTGTGTGCTGTGGTCAGGGACGGATTACGGACCGGGCCAGCGGGGCCGCTGCCCAGGGGCCCTTGGGGTGCAGGGGGCCCGTGGGGCCCCTAACCCAAAACAATTTGCAACGCTTATCAACAATGTATTTTCGTTTGTCTATTTTAGAGGGCCTACATTCTTTGCTCCTCTGCCTACAAGGGCCCCTGACCCTATAGGGCCTCTGATGGAAACATGGAGGGAGGGGTTTTTTTTGGGGGGGGGGGCGGCTTTTAGCAATCCGCTTCATACTCATCAAATTGTCTTTCAAGGTATAAAGAGCATATTCTGCCTCAATAATGCAAGAGACCGGTCCAAAGATGGGACTTTTATCAACGGTTCTTTCAGTAGAGACATGAAAAGGCCTTTTAAAGGATTACATGCTTTTATTCTATTCTGTGTCTGCTATATACACTATATGGACAAACGTATTGGGGCATACCTGTTTTTGACTCCATATTAGGGTCTATGTATTTGATTAAAGTCCCTGTTGGTGTAGTGGTCAGGCGTTGGAAGACTTTCCACCAGAATTTGAAGTTTCTGTGGGAATTTGACTAAGCTTCTTGTTATTGCTTATTCTTTTCTTCTTTCCCACGTTTATTGAGAGGAAAAAACCCACCGGGCGTACTCTCACGCCATGCCTTCCTTACTTTTGCCTTAATCTCTCATTTTTCTTCGACAGTTGTTTAGGTGTGTAACCTAGCTGGCACTAACTTGGTTGAATAGCAGATGTTGATTTAAGTATAGCTTTACAGGTTGACGAACAGATGTGGACTGTTTGAGCGCTGATGTACGTCACTCTGGATAAGAGTGTCTGCTAAATGCCGTAAATGTTCGAAATGG
>JBBIGA010000132.1:29423065-29440442 GCA_037576975.1 Alestes dentex | reverse complement strand
TGTGTGTGTGTGTGTGTGTGTGTGTGTGTGTGTGTGTGTGTGTGTGTGTGTGTGTGTGTGTGTGTGTGTGTCTCAGTCCTGCTAAGAAGAGTATGGAGGAGGAGAAGAGTAAGCAGCACTCGGAGAAGGACCGCGTCCATTGCCTTTGGGACAGCATCACCATGACGATGAGACAGATTACGCCCAGCCGCAAGATGGACAAGATAGAAGGCTGGGAGCCACCCCAGCTGAAGGAGGAGGCACTGGGGGAGGAGAGGAGCGAGACGGAGGGGAAAAAGAGTGACTCTTCTCCTCTCTCCTCTCCACTGTCTCTGTCCCTGCCCGGCCCCCTGACCCTGCCCTCATGGACAGGTTTGGGCGGGTCGGAAGAGGACTCCTCTCGCTATTCCAGTCTGACCGAGCCCAGTGTGGGACGTCCCGTCCAGTGGGCGGCTCGAGCGCGGGACAAATTGGCTGCTGTCCGCCGCCGCAGTCCCGGCACCTTATCGGAGAGCTCGTGGGAGGGGCTTAAATGAGAAATTTGTGGCTTCACTTTGAT
Source organism: Alestes dentex (assembly GCA_037576975.1). Lineage (NCBI taxonomy): Eukaryota > Metazoa > Chordata > Actinopteri > Characiformes > Alestidae > Alestes > Alestes dentex. The sequence goes on along the minus strand of JBBIGA010000132.1, from coordinate 29,439,904 downwards.
GGAGCAACTCTTATACATTCACAGCTCTGTTCTAATTGGAAAGCACTCAGGAAAGTGCATGCAAGTGTGGCGAACAAGCAAAGGGAGTGCAAGTGAAGAGAATTGATGCCCTTGTGAGTGTACTTGATGACATTTTTGAGGGTCAAGAATCTTGAAATGCCTACTTTTGTAGCGTTTTAAAATGGTTAAAGTAGAGTTTATTTGATTTTTTTTTTGTCTTAAAACTTAGTACACACTTAGCAACTTTGCTGTATCTGCTGCCTTTTTCAACAATGACACTGAACCATGTGTCAAAGTCAACATTTCCGAATCTCCAGAGAGCCTTAGATGAAAAATAGTATAGGGTTTAATTATATTTTTAACTGTAATCGGCCTTAATTGCTTGACCAATCAAATCAGCTTGGAAGCTTTTGCCTGCCCAGACCTGTCTGCACTTCACACAGTCACAGACAGGGGGCGATATGAGACTACTGTGCCTTAGAAGTTCTAAACACAAATGGACACTGGAGGGTCTGTACGCAGTCGTATGCAAAAGTTTAGTCACCTCGGTCAAATCACGTATCTTGTGGATTTTCTAAGTGGAACTAAGTTAAATTTTCAACAGCAATCACATTTTAATGTACAATTTCTGCTGATTTGCTGTAAAGGACACAAATGAGGAAAAAATAAATCACAAAATGTAGCTTGCGCAGACATTTTTTTGTCAATTTATAGTTTATATATTATATTTTGCCCATTACATTTTAACCATTTCAAATAAATGGTAAAATTAGTGAAGTAGTAGTAAAATTGGGCGTTTCGAGTAAGCTTTTGTGTACAACTGTGTATGATGTGAACTCATTAGTGCTGCTGAAGCAGCGTGAGTGATGAAGAGAAAACCTTTAAAATATTGCCTTATTGCACCTAACTGTGAACGCTGCACAATACTGTACCTCCTTTAATGTTCATTCTATTAGTCGTCACAGATGGAGAGTAATCATTCAGATCAACATGACAAACACTCAGGCTCTCAGAACACCTAACCTGACCTGGGACACACACTGTTCTGGACCTAAAGGTAGAAAGCTGAACTGTAGAATTGTTTTAACGCACATTTTTGCCCAAGTATAGTGTGTCACAGCCTTTTGAGCCTTAAGGAAAGAGTGAAACTACTGTATTACTGTAAGTGTTGATTTTCCTGCATTGTCTTTAATCTGAAACAGTTGATGAGGGTGTCCAGTCGTTCAGTTCCCCTCTCTGACACCAGGCCTTTAATCATGTCACCATGGAGAGGGTCCAAAGCTGGCAGATGTTATTTGAAACCACCAGTGGATATTTCATGAAGCAGGGTTTCTCAGAAAAGCTGGACAATGTAAGCCAAACCTGAGGAATGTCCCTTTATTCCTCTGTTGGTTCTTTATTTCTTTTTCCAGCTAAAATCCTACTTTGGGTGAGATCTTACAGGAGTCGTTAATGGTAGAATGGAAGGGGATGCCCGTATATGCAAACTGAATGTAAGATGTCGCAGCCTACCAAATCTGACAAATCTCTGACAGACCAAAAAGACATTCACCAAAAAATGGGGGGGGGGGGTGACAATCACTGTTGGTTTTAAACTCGTATTAAAAATTGATGTAGTAGTGCGTAGCATCAGATGCTTTTTTACTAGGATTCTCTCCAAGATGATGAGATTGAATGATTGACTAAAGGAGTCTTTTCTAGTTTTTTGGGGATTGGCTTTGTTTTTGGTGGGAAAATGCTTTATCTGTATGGTTCTGGTTGTTCACCTTTGGAAATAAAGAGTCTTCTGCATCAAGGCCTCCTCAGTCGTTGTGGTTTTCTTGAGTCTTGCTTTGTGATTTTGTATCTTCTTGGCACAGAATCGTCCAAAGCAGGTCCCACATCAGGGACAGCAGTACGGCTACTGTTTGGTAGAACAAACAGGACTGAATAGTTTAGTGCGTCACCTCGCAACAGAGGGAGTGGAGCTGGAAACAGCACTTAAACGCTGCCCTGATCCAGAGAAATTTACAGCAGCTGCTGAGGTCACTGCTTACTTAGAGAAATAAACAGGATGTTTTTTTTTTTCAAGCTGGTCTCCTCATAAATGCAACGATATTACCATGCTTAGGCAAAGAGCAAAAACGGGCCTAATCAGACAAGTCAGACGTGAAAATCATGTCCTGGATGAATAATGAATCAGAGATGCTGTTTTTGTTGTGTCTGGAGTCTGAACAGAGAAATGAAAACTGTCTCGGTTTTATTGGACATGTTCCACTTCCCTCCTACCTTCTAAAGCCCTCTTTCTTTTAAGTTTTTACTAAAAGTTTCCACTGAAAAGCAGAGGCCAAGGTCCTGCAGGGCCGGTGTCCAGCACAGTTGGTGATTTTCTGGCTCGGACACACCTGGTAATGAGCAGGTTTAGTGGGCGAGGAAATCATTAGCCTTACAGGAATGGAACTGAAGAACTCTGGCACAGACTGTACAAAGTCTTGCCTCCACTATCCAGTCTCCAACAAAGTACTACAGATATTCTGACGCCATAGAAATGCAGAAATACTTCAGTGCTGCTTTACACTTCATTGACTTAAGAAAGGGCTTATGAGCTCTGCAGTTGTGAATTATGTATCAAATTGTTAGATACCCAGTCACCGGGCTGGGCTGCTTTCCCAGGCCTCCATTAAGTCTAGCCCTGGCCTTAACTGAACTGTGATTTGAAATCCTTATTAAGAATAAAAGTCCCTTGTTTCATTAAAGGGCCCATATCCTATATTTTCATATCATTGAAGGGCCCATATCCTACATTGTCATATCACTAAAGGGCACATTTCCTACATTTTATGTCATTAAAGGACCAATATCCTGCATTTTTATATAATTAAAAAGCCCTTATTCTACATGTTTATATAACTGAAGGACCCATATCCTACATTTTTGTCATTAAATGGCTAAAATCATTCATTCATTCATTCATTAATTCATCCATTCATTCATTCATTTTCTGTAACCGCTTAGTCCTTACTAGGGTTGTGGGTGCCCGAGCGTGAGGCAGAGACTCACCCGGCCAAATTCATATAGTTTTATATCATTAAAGGGCCCATATCCTAATAGTTTTCTTATAATTTATTTTTCCCCAAAAATACTTATACAACCATTTCCACCCTCTCTTCATCCCTTACAATTGAACTGAAAAAGATGTCCCTGTGTCTGTGCCTTTAAGACTGATATATGTAAATGAGTTCTTGACTGATTGGCTGCCCTGTCATGTGCCTTATTCATAATGCAGCCTAAACGGAGATGGGCTAAATGCTGAACGACTGTAGGCTGAATAGAGTGAAGTAAGTAGATATGGGCTGTTTTTGCAGCTTAGTTGCCATATATAGACTGTGGGAAATGGATGGTATGCTTTGCATTTTAAAGTGTGTATGTGCTACACTAAACTACTTTATTTAATGTTTGGAAATTTGGTTTTCCATGTTTTGAGCCCTTTAAGCAGAATCTGGCTCTGAAAAAACAGCCCTTCAGGAAAGAAAAGTGATTAGATCACCCCCTGCTGTACAAAGCACAGCTTAACAGTAATTTGGAGGTGATGCACTTTATAGGGACAACATGAAGTACAGTACCATGCTGCCTCACATGTAATTATATTTCACACTCTTTCTCTGCCACTCATCCAATTAAGTGGTGCCTTCACCAAGTAATAGGCTTTATAGTTTAATTTTAATCTCTACAGTATTTATCTATAGTATTAATTCCCCAGCTTTTGGGTATATAGCACAGTGTATTTCATAATGAGTATTTCCTGCACAGTTTTTTATAGGATTTAATCATATTTTATATTGTATCTGTGTGTCTGTGTAGTCAAACACAAACAATTTCCTCCATGATCAATACTTTTCTGGTTCCGATTCTAATTCAGAACATGCTGCTATTGTGTTGTGTTCACAGCTGTTATCCTTGTATGGTAGCAAAACAGCTGTTTCACAAAAGTTCCAGCTTTAAGTGATTTTTAAATAGCCCGTCATAAATCATTAATTTCCCTTTGGCGAAAGTAATGGAGAATCCAAACTGTTTTAAGCTCCAACAGTAGATGGTATAGTTCTACGCTTTCCCCTCACCATCTGTTCAAAAACAGACCCCTTCTGTTTAGAGAGTCTGTAAACGTTATAAATTACTTTTTTCCGCTTTTTTGTTCATTTTTAAAAGGAATTATTGCATTGCCCTTTAGCAAACACACCAGGTCTGGACAACAAATTTCCAAAGAGCTCATTTTTCACCAAAAGGTTTAATCATCATTATAGGTTTCCATGTTTCTAGCAAAACAGTACCATCAAGGTCTACACTTCTCTCGAAACAACGTTCTCCATACATTACATTCCGCGAATAATAAAGGAATATTACAAAGTCAAGAGAAAGGATATAAAATACATTTGTTTCATAAATACCAACGCTTACATTATTAATTCCTTTTTTTCCTTCGGTCTCTGCGACTTAATTTGAGGAAAGTGTATTGTAAAAAGTCACTTTTTTTGTACAGCAAATAATGCAATGCAAATGTACACTTTAGTGTCAACACATCAGACATACGCACGGCACGACGAAACAACACAAGGATAAACCGACGTAAACACCATCCTACGGCTACTTCAAACGTGCATTCAGTTGCAAGGAAAACGGAGACGGAAAGAACGGCTTTCTCCCAATGTCCTTCAGTCTTTCCTACCTCTCTCTCTGTAGCATGCAGCAAAGCCTGACTATTATCTAACCCCCCGTTCCCTGAACTCATATCCACACCCATCTCTCCCTTAGACCAGCACTGAACATCATGGAGAGCTTTACTGCTCCGAAACAAAAGACGACATTTCATATAAGAAAACACTGATACCATGACATCTTTCTAATAAGCCCTTAAAGTTTGGGTGAAGGACAGAAAAAAAGAACAACAAAAGACAACAGGTAAGAATCGGAGTCAGTACTGAGGTGTATTAGCAGAATCAGGGTCGCTGTCACTCAGGAATGGTCGGAGTGGAAGATCCGAAGCAGTTCAGGTGTGAGTCCAGAGAACGTTTAGAGCTTCAGAATTTGAACAGGTCGATGAAGTGCTGGGGAGAGACGGGCGTCAGGCAGCTGTCGGGATCGTTGGACGTGCAGGGGTGTCCCGAGTCCTGAGAGAAAGACACACAGAACGACAGAAAATCAGTAAAATAAGAGCTGGTATTGCAGTATCTCATTTCAAGAAATGTGTAGAATGTTCCTCCCAGCCTAAATGTAGATATTCATGTCTGAAACTTCTTTAAGAGCAGAACACCAATCCACCAAACACCACCAGACCCCAGCATGAATGGAAAGCTCAGGAATGCTCTCCCCCATTTATGCTATTTTACAATGCTCTCCTCCACTCACACTGTTCTAGACTATTGTAGACACTGTTCTAGAATGTTTGCCTCATTCACTCTGTTCAAGAATGTTCGAGAATGCTTCCCCCATTGACTCTGTTCTAGAATGTTCTCATTCACACTGTTCTAAAATGTCCGAGAATGCTTCCCCCATTCACACGTTTCTATTAATGTTCTCCTCATTCACACTGTTCTAGAATGTTCTCCTCATTCACACTGTTCTAGAACATTCTTCTCATTCACTCTGTTGTAGGATGGTCTCATTCACACTGTTCTAGAATTATGTTCTACACACACACACTTTTTGTTTGTTACATTGGCGTACTTTTCCCCTTAATTTTGCACTTGAGCTACAAGACTAACAAAGCTTACACTGGGATGGTTAGTATCATATAAAACTGTAAAACTAAATAATCACACCAAACTGCTTTGAGATGTTAAGTATCTTTCTATTATAACTTGTAATGCTTCAAAGGTTTCTGATACTGTATGACACACTGTTATCTATTAACACAAACAAGTACGGAAACAAACAGTTATAGATTTGCATGCTTTGTGAATTTGTAGCTCCAGTGTGAAACTAAAAACGAAAACGTCACACACCAAACATGTCTTGGCTGACCGACTAAATTTGGAGTTTAAAAAAAAGGAGGAAAATTATGTAAATTTCATCAAAACCATCACAACACATAGGCTCCTAATGAAGTATAGTACAGTAATACACAGTAAATACAGACAGTGATATGAAATACAACTCAAAAAGAAGCAAATGGTTAAAACAGCAACATCAAGCACAGTGCACATTTAGAATAAAGCAAACACGCGCAGGAAGCGGGTCACGTTTGTTAAAGAGAGAAAAGTTAAGTCGAGAAAGAATGAAAGGATTGGGGATAAGTCAACATAATCAGAGCAGAACATAGAATACCAATGGGGAAATGGAACGACTGTCAAAGCAGGACAAAAAAAGAGCATGAATGTGTAGTGATTAAGGATTCAGCAAGTACCTTAAAGAGCAAAGCCAGATGTCTGTCCTTTAGGGGGGAAAGGGCCAGGATAGGAACGGTAAAGGGAACCAGAAGCAGAGCAAAAAGGGTTAAAGGACACAGAGGATGGCAAAGAGGAAATAGGGGAGAGCAGTGCAGTGGATATAATTTATGTTTGAATGACTCAAAAAACTTAACTAGGGCTGCGTGAAGTGGACAAAATACCATACTGCACTTATATCACAATATATGGTGACTGGTGTGGCTTAAAAAAAAGAAAAATATATATATATATATATATGTGTGTGTGTGTGTGTGTGTGTGTATAAACATCTTGAGGCAACAAAGTATAGAGTAATTCTACATAATTTCCCACATTTCTGCATAATCCAGTCATTTAAATATAAACCAAGTGATTCAAAGTGGTTTGATGGTGAAATGGTTCATTGCAATGAAACTGCATTGCATTTCTTTACAGTGGTGGTAAATGGAACCATGAGGTGTGACTCAAATATAGCTAAATATATTAACTAACCAAAATGACAAGTGAACCTACTTGTATCTACTGCATTTTTATTTCCAGAATTTTGATGAGAAAATTCAGGCTTCAGATGTGTTTTTGTCACCAATTCATGCAAAGCTAATGCTTTAGAAGTGCTGTGAATAATTCTGACTCTGTAAGTGTCCCTAGAACAGATTATTTCAAACCGAATCTCTTAATCATGAAGAAATTGTGAACAATCAGTAGCATTCACCCCTTCTTTTTTTTTATCAGTTTAGCTTTACTTTAACCAAACAGAAAGTCAATTAATACTTTAATATGTTTTGAGAAAGCTATCTCAGAAATCTGACATATATTCATTCCTGACAAGCCCACAAGAGCATAAAGAGGATTTAAGAGGACTGTCTGCTTATGGAATTGAACACATATTTCTGGAAGTGGTACTTAAACTCAGATCTTCTGGGACATTTTAGGAATGTGGGTGTTTACCTTCCAGAAGAGGATGCTACAGTGCCTGCAGAAGTGGAGTGTGTCCCCATACTGCTCTTTCTTTGGGTAGTACTTCTGCAGCGTGAAGAACATCAGCTTCCAGTCCACATGGCCTTTCTCTGACAAAATCAAGTGTCTGCAAAACTGCAAACACAAAGATGGGGCCTTCTGTCACAGAAGCTCTAAATAACAGAAAAACACTCACTCTCACCTTTAAAACTTTGTACAAGAAAACTGTAATCTGTATATATTGAGCCTGCTGTATATGTAGTGTACGCCACACTGCCCCTTGTGGAGACAACTAAGACAACCTTAAAAGGACCTTCTCACACGTCCATATTTTATTTAAAAAACATATTATGTCACTATGCCACTATGTCAATCCCACTATGTAGGGGTGGACACTTGTTGTTATCATGCTAAATTATGTCATAACACACTCTGATCATTTTGTGGATATCAACAACACTGACCAGCTGCATGTTTTATTACAAAGAGTAAAATTAGCCTTATTCATTAGGATGCAGAGCAGCATGTGTGAAATGCTGAAAACAATTAATTATATTCAGTTGATAGCATTTTTAAATGTGGTATTAGTGGTTCTTAATACTGTATAAATACTGTGTAAGTATCATTATATTTTGACCATACTGCAACCCCAGCACTATGTTAATACATGCCTATAAATAAGCCAGCAAAAACATGGAACTGTAATAGCTCTTGTTATAAGAAGCAAGGAAAAAATGTGTCAAAACATTCTCTCTCTCTGCTCTATTCTTTTTATCCTCCTTCATGCTTTTCACGCTCTCCTCTCTGTTCTTTTGGCTCAATCCCACTTCAGAAGATTAAGTCCTCATGCATTCCCTCAGGTCTTCTCACTTTGGCATGAGTTTCATAGCTCAGATCTAAAACAGCACTGCATTGTATCATGTTATAGTTGAACAGTTGAGGTGGACCCTCAAAATACAACAGAATAAGGAAAATTTCAATAGGAGTCAATCAGCATGTAGCCATTTAGAATTGTGCAAACATGCACATTAGGCATGCAGTAAACTTTTACCTTGTGTTTGAGTTGATTTACTAAAAACGGTCAAAATTAATAGTTTACATGACCACAGAAGGACGTTTGTGACTGTGCTTTTAAGATTCATATATGTAAATGACCTTAGTTCTCATTGGCCTTACTAAGAGCGTGGTAAAAACAAGCTGAAACACACCTTTAACATGAGTGGAAGGGACTAAACCACATCAACAGTTCCATTTGGGATTACTGAACAATTCGATGTGGCACTGTGTGTATTGATTTAGGCATGCAGTTTACATGATGGTGTCTTAAGTTGGTGGCCAAAAGCTTCTATTAATTATTAGCTACATATGCTTTGTAACTCTAAAACTATCCAAAACTAAAGAAGTAAACATCAGACAACAGATATTGTGGCTGATTGGCCACATTTGGTGTGACAGGAGTGTAAACATGACTTCTGGTCTTTATCTCAATATTTTTATTATTATCATATTTTAAGAGTTTTACTGAGTCTAGATGTTTAGCGCGAAGAAGGAAAGGAAGAGAAGATTTTGATTTCTCTTTCAAAAGAACTATTATAGATATATAATAGCGATTCTTTTTCTCTCCCTCACCTGTTTCTCAGCGAAGTGAAACTGGCACAGCTTCTTCCACAGCTGCCGGTCCTCACTGAGCATGTGCAAAGTTGGCGTGGCCTGTCCAAGGTTAATGATGTCACAGGCATCACTAAACTTGTAGAGGATGTTATTTTGCATGTGCAAAGGGAGGTCACTCAACGTCATGCCGTTTGAGATTTGCTGGAAATAGAAACGGAATTTTCCACATTACTACAATGTTTGAAGTATTTTGAAGACACAATACTAGAATAAGAAACAAAAACATAAAACGAAATCCACCATCGAGCTCAGACTATCGAAGTTACTTCACAAAGTGAACAGTCCAGCCCTCTATTATTACTTCTTCTGCACAAACACACGGTGTACCTTTGGGATCTGTAAATTGTTGAGCTGCTGCTGCCAGTTGAGGATGGTTTCCAGGCGACAGACCCAGATGTTGATATTGCCAATGAGCACGCACTTGCCGACTTCTCGGATGAGGATACACAGCACCGAGCTGAGGTCCTCTAGCAAAGCTTTGATCAGTCGTGGGTTCTGATGATCATCCAGGACTAAGCCGGTTACATAAAAAAAATTCCAGTTATGATTTTACCCACAAAATATTAACTCTTTAAGCTGCATGCAGTTCAGTATTTTATAGTATTTGAATTAACGTTAATATCTGAATAATAAACCAGGAATTTAAATCGCTTTTACTCAGAGCACTACAATACCATAATATTTTCAGAGTTTTCTGTTGAAGAGGTGCTGGATCTCACCCTTTCTCACAATCTTCTCCAGCACATTGAAATAGTTTTTCTGAGCAGCGCCACTCAAAGACGTCAGCTGGGACTTAGCAATCAGGTGCAGAAGCTAGAGATAAAGAGAGAGAGAAAGAGAGAGACGGGACAGAATGTACAGATGTGTGAACAAGAGAGAGAAAAAGAGAGAGAGAGAATTGTTGTTGTCATTGTTGTTATGATCATAGAAGCATTATTGCAAGAACACTGATAGTGGTTTGTAGTGTATTGTTAGGTATATCATTAAATATACAGTGCAATATAAATTATACTATATATAAAAATGTATGAACTAACCTTATGAATTAGCTGTATTTGTGTGTGTGTGTGCGTGTGCGTGTGTGTGTTTGTGTAAGAGGCGCATAATCAAAGTGCGATGATGTATGATTAATGCTTAGAAAACATTAACCTTAATGTAGACAGATAGACAGACAGAAAGACAGACAGATAAACAGATTGATAAATAGACAGATGCATACAGAAATTGTGAAAGAACAATTCTGACTTGAAAACACAGTAATTTAAGACAGATCGATAGACAGGTTGATAGATAGATAGATTAAAAACATCTTACTTTGACCACATAGTTGAATCTACGGACATCCTGGATGGCACTGGAGAAGTCCAGCCTGTTAAAAGCCTCACCCAGTGTGCAGTACCCATGTCTCTGCAGGCACACAAATACATAGACCAAATAAAATAAAACACATTCGACAGGTTTACGTCTGTTGTTAAGACTAGTACATTAAACTGATTTCTCACCTCTCTTGTGCTCTCTTTCTGAACGTAGATCCATCTCTCCTTGTACAAAACTGGAAACATATTTTCATATTGTAGTTATTTTGCAAAATCTCTTTGACAAGACCTCAACATTCATATTGATATAACTGACAAAGACATCTCTATATTATATGCTAAGGCTGTCTGATTTTCACAAGCAAGAAAGTGTATTATTTGTCAGACCGCATGAACATCTCTGATACAGAACAGATGTAACAATTGTCTGGTCACTGTGTTTACATGGCAAATATTTCTGCAGTTTGTTAGAGCTCTAACTTATAGCTGTTGGAACTAATAGCACAGAAACACTCAACAGTATCATCTTGGGATTTTGCTGTTAATGAAATACTTAATGATAATCAAAGAAACAAGTAATAAAGTCACTCAGTGACCTTCAGGTCACATCACATGGCGTAAGTCGTAAATGGTAGTTTGTCTGCATTTCCTTCTAGAGTCAATGCTTCATGAATGTTCACCATAAATGGTAATCCAACCTCACTCTATGATCGTACACATTTATCACGTGCTTCTCATTAGGTCTGAATAGTTAATATGTAACGAAATTACTTTGAGGTTGTCAGGGTTTCTTGTGTGATTATACTTACACTGTGACTTTGTATTGTTATTGACGTAATCCTTCTTCCTTTTCTTGGCAGCTACTTCACAAATATCTGCAGCAAACAGGTTCTCCTTGTTTTCATTGTCCAGCCTAAAAGATGCAAGAGTTATGTATTTTTGTAAGTTATGTAAGTTATGTAATAAATATAATCTAGTCAAGCAAATTGTGCACTGTTCAATGTTCTGCAGATATGTTAATGTTGTCATTAACAATGCATTCAAACAGGCTATAATCGCATCTTCTATAGCAACATATAATGTGTGAACAGCCATTAATTCATGCATTTCAGCCCTCTACAGGATATATTCAGAACTACAGTAATGATGGTACATAAATGTTCGATTGTATAGCATAAATATCATGTTTCTATTATTCTGAGAGTGAGTATTTGCACAAACATTTTCGGAAATGCCAGCATATGTTCAAAATTCTGTACAATACATTAATTTCATGTTTATCTGATAACCCGAATATTACGCAACATTCACATGTTCAGTTTTCACTTGTTTGACATTCAGTGTTGTAGCTGATGTCTTCCAAACTTTGTCTTGTTTGTACACTGATGTCTTTGCACTGTATATTTGTATAAACATATTCAAAGTGCAATTATGCACATTTTTCATATACTATGTACTGCTGCCATAGAAAACAAATTTCATCATCTATGATAACAACCGCACTGCTGGGACCCAGAGAAGTTGGTTCTACTTCTACTAGTCTTGGCTGCTCTGCTGTTTACACATGGCCTCAACATGCATTTTTGGTCTTTGGATTATGCCAGTTATAGGATAAAGTAATATCGAAGCCAAGCTCGTGGATTCGTTTGGTAAAAGTGGAATGTAAATTGAAGTAAAATGGAAATGACATATGAGGTTTTTACTCGATAAAGTAAAAGTGTAAATGAAACTCGGACAAAGTATTTTCAGATGCAGGTCTTGCGATGCTTCTTCCTCATTTACTTGGAAAGGTTTCCTAACACTGTCTACCTTGGCATAATCTATTAGGGGGCTGCACTTGCTTTGGAACCATCTCTGCTTTAGATAGCTCATTACAAATAACTGACTTGTTTTGACCGGAGAAAGTCCACCAGACAGGCTAAAACTTGCTATACTTGAGTCCTCTGCTCTTTTTCACTTTTTTTAACAATTAACTGCAGGGTCAGATAAAAAGATAAGTGTGTGTGTGGTAAGAAGAAAAAAAAGAAGAGCCAACAGTGCATTAAAACCCACTCACTTCCTCTATGTCAATGTGTGTATGTCTGTGTGTACACTCTTTCTTGTAGCCCAGACTCATTCTGACATTTGTTTCCATGACAGCATGGCCAAAATGAGCTATAATTATGGGGTGTTACTTTCAAGCCATACAAGAGCCTACAGTCTGAATCTACATGAAACCAGGTTCCTTCAACATATCCAACCAACAAACACCACAAAAACTTCACTGTACATGCAGACACATACAAATGCTTAGATAATATCCCAGCTTGTCCTCAAAAGGAGTGCAATGCAGGCTGTTTGGTGAATTCTAAAGTACCATTCCTAATGGTGAGAGACAGCAGGAGAGCCACAAAGAGCCTGTAAATGTAGAATATTTCACAAAGCAGGATTGTGCAAAATATTTGTGTACTTCAGTTATTAGGATGCAAGCACAGCCCCTCCAAGTGGTTTGATGTGAAATGTGGCATTCTAGAGAAACTTACTGAGTCAAAACAGTTTCCTGCTGGAACCAGACATCCGAAGTGTTCCTCTAAAAGGTAGCTCATAGAACGCTATTACACGACATGATTATGAATACTCTGCCTAATGTGTGACACATTGTTTTACTATTATATTGTAACAAGCTTTTGACCTATACTGTATTTTAAGTCAGTAAGATAAAAGAAATAACTGAAGATAAAATCAGCACATGACAGCAAACAAAGTGATTATTTTTTGCATTGTAATCATTGCTTAGTTTCTATCACCACCTGTGTAAGTGTCTCTTCTGTGCACTCGAACACTCTCAAAGCACTCCCTGTGACTGAATTATGCAGAAATTTTGGGAAAAAAAAATAGTCAAGGGCATTCCTACTACAGGTCTCATTTGTGGACTACAGTTTAAGCTTTGCAGCAAATCCTGCTATGTGGGATAGGTCTGCATAATTAATGTGTGACCAAGTACAGACTTAAGCCTTTAGTTTAAAACCAAGAAAATGATCCTCACTCTTCCAGCTCGAGTTTGTTGTTGTTATCCCCCAAGCCGTGGCCGAAAAACTCGAAAGGTTTCCATCCGTCCTCGGTCTTTATCCAACTCCAGCCAGGAGACCTCCAGTCTTGGCCCAAGAATGGCATCTTCTGCTGGGCTGAGAGGAGAGACACTGAGTGACAAAGCTGCTTTCAAAGACATAATTGGACTAAAACTGATTAACGTTCATATCTGCTTAAAACAGCCTCTGTCATTACTTTATATGCAACGACACCTACTCCTTGTGGTTATAACCAGAAAAGGTTGATTGCTGGTGCTTCGTTTTCGATATTTAACCCTAATATTGTTTAATTTGTTTTCTCTTTTCTTTTTTTCTGCAGAGCTGCGCTAACGTTAGCCTAGCCTTCATCTTTTCACCAAAACACAGGCAGGCTGCCAAAGACCTTAACGTTATCTTGCCAAAAAAACAATTTAGCGATGAAGACAGCTCAAAGAATGGACAGCTGGTAATGTTTTATGAACCTAGGAACTGATATATGTGGACAAGCTTCTCTTACCGTGATTTCTTTGTTGTGTGAGGGGAAAACAAATTCTGCTTCTCTTTAATATTGACGGAAGTAAACAGTCAGTACAACGGAATGTGGCCCCGCCCCATAAGCGCTCCAATTGGTTGCTGCGTTTGAGTTTATTTTGTTGCTACCCGAAATCCTGACGCTGATTGGTATCCGCCCCTCTGGATCAGTGTCAGTCTGATCCTGTGTGTTTTGTCCGGGCTGCTTCCTACACGTGAGCCAGGCGCTGCACATGGACCCGTGTTTTGGTTTTGAGCTGGAGGAAAGGGTAACGAAGAGAGGACAGAAAGGGAAGAGGGGACCAGCAGAAGGAAAGTCTGACTGTAGGCTATTCATCAGACAGATCCCTAACAATACATAGGAAAGTAAACGACTATAAGATAAGATAAGATAAGATAACCCTTTGTCGGTTCAGCAAGTCGGAGATTTGCATTACAGCAGCAAAGTGGACAGAACAAGAGCAAAAGTAGAAGCGGCATAACCAATATAACAAAGCTATGCAACGCAATAGTATAATAGAAAAGTAGACTATACAAATATTACAAAATATAGAACTATAAAAATAAGGCTATTGTGACTATCCTGTTGCATTTGGGACGAATCATACATTCATATTGCATGAGTGTGTGTGTGTGTGTGTGTGTGTGTGTGTGTGTTTGTGTGTATATCTACTAACCTGAGCTAAAAGGATAGCTCTTGCTTATGGCCAGCCTACTTCCCAGTCAGAAATAGGCTAAAAGTTAAATTTTAATCGTACTCCAGTAACACATTTATTTCATAGCTCTGCATATCCTTAACCCGGTCATAGGTTACACGGCTGCTGTTCAGACCATATTAGGACAGGAGTTTATCAATGGTGAGGATTTAAACAGCCAAAATAATTTTGCACACACTACATTACTTACTTAGTATTTACTAAAGGTACACTCAATATTCTTTGCTAACAAAGGCATTTGCAGTACTTTTATTTGAGTACCTTTATTACCCAGAAAATGTCAATAAAAAGCCAATACAATTATAATTATAATATGGCTTACCAGACAACTGTTATATATTTAGAACAATTAAGTGACAGCCAATGGGATGAAACAGTTAACAAGTGCATTTAAAGTTAAAGGACAGTCTAGAATTTGACTCTGCATCACCACACAACCAGGTTATGGGATGTCAGCCATGCACTGTTACAGATTCTTTCAATCTTATAAAGGAAACATGTTTTATTTGACATATTTTCATTTCTAGTTGTTCACTGAACAGCTTTCTAGTGCTTAACAAGAATAAAAATCTACAGTTTATGAAATAAATGGAGAATTGGTGAAGCCTACTTCTTCAAGGGTGAGGAGGTGGTCTATCTATGAGGGTCCCACCTTGAATGTAATGGATGTACTGCTAAAGTCTCTTAGATGTAACAGCACACATACAGAGGTCTTGTGGAATCCATGCTTCATTGATTCAGAGCTGTTTTGGTGGTACAAGGGGGACCTCCACAATACCAGGTGGTTTTAATGTTGTGGCTGATCAGTGTATATGACCATAATCAAGATTTTATTTTACCGTTTAGTTCATAGGGTAGTTCAAGGTAGCTGCTGGTGGTGAAACAGTCCATTTGAGAGGCAAACCTCTTCCAATACTGACCTTTGTTATAAGACACAAACATAGTGCTTCACAAATAATCTCTATATATGGTCAGATGTGTCCTGGTATATGACTGATCATGTGGTTTGTGAACAATTAATAGCAAAGGTTACTAAAGCTCAATTTGTTTTTTGTTTTTTGTCAGTGTGCTATAAAAGCTCCCAAATCCTTGTGTTTTTCATGGACTTTTTAAAAAAATATATGGTTTTATTTGCCAAAACAGTCACAATTTATTTTTACATGACTATTTCCAGCCTCGTTGTATCCCCTAAAATTAGGCAGGCTTTTTTGGCATTGTGCCTTTAACACTGATATATGTAAATGACCTGTTATGATTGGTTGCCCTCATTCCAAAGGCACTTGAGCTTCACACATTCTTATAAGTGAACATGTTTTTGTGACATCACAAAAACAAAGAATTTAAAATGGGCAAACCTTTTGCAGCTTAGCTTTGACAAGTGAACAGAAACTTTATTAACATTTACATTCAACATCAAACTTTTATTTATTTCAAAAAGGTGAAAAAATTCCTTCTAATATATAGATTTAAGTGACATTTACTCCAATATACAGTATTGTGCAAAAGTTTTAGGTGCTTTGCACCTTTTTAAAAGCCATTTTTCTCAGCCTGCAATAAAGTGTTTTCTGCTAGCAAAGTTACCATTAGAATAAATGCAAGCAAGCAATAAAGCAGTAAAAAAAATAGATCAGGATTTGTTTTGTTTGTAAAAAACTCCATCAGTAGCTCCTGATTTAATTTAATGAAGAACTGATCGAGTCAAACCAGGTTTCTGATGGAAACTTCAAGCAATTCTGGACTTCCACAAGGAACACATTGATATACTGCACATCACAATTCACAGTATATATTTTTCGTACTTATTCTTTTCAGTTTTATTTAGTTTATTAACATTAATGTGAAAAAACACTCACTGCATATATGATCTAAACAGTTTTTAAATATCATGTTGTTGGAGTTTAAGACTTTTGCTTTGCACAGTACTTTAAATATATGTGGTTACTTATGTGTGGTTATATTCCCCATTTATTAGATATATTTCTTTTTGGCATGTTATCTTATTTCAACAAATAAAATATAGGTAATGTCACTGTCTTTTACAGTTTTCAAATTACACTTGTTTTTGTTTGAGACTAGACTTGTAGAATATTAATTTCATTCATAAACTCAACCTGGCCCTGTTTCAGTTCACTCTTTGTGTGTGTGTGTGTGTGTGTGTGTGTGTGTGTGTGTGTGTGTGGGTGGGTGGGTGGGTGTGTGT
>JBBIGA010000132.1:29407452-29422965 GCA_037576975.1 Alestes dentex | reverse complement strand
TACAGTGAGGTAGAGAGGCAGGTGAGATACAGTGAGGTAGAGAGGCAGGTGAGGTACAGTGAGGTAGAGAGACAGGTAAGATACGGTGAGGTAGAGAGGCAGGTGAGGTACAGTGAGGTAATGAGGTAGAGAGGTAGGGAAGGTACAGAGAGGTACAGAGAACTGTTTGTGTTATAATGAACAGTTAAAGTTTCCTGGTTAAGAGTTTTATGTTCTGAGTATAGAGGCTCCTCTTGAGTCTCTCTGCTCTGGCAATAATATTCCTGAAGCATCTGCCTGATTTCAGCAGGTGAAAACAGTTAGATGAGTCTCTGATGAAAATGGTTGCTCTGGTCATGCATCTCCTGGTACAAATGTACAACATGCAAACTATAATAAATGAATAAAAAAGTGCCCTAAACACTGCAGTGCCATATTGAAATTTGTTCCCTGTAGAGAATGTGTGCTTATTTTCTCTTAGAACATCAAGAAATCATGTCAGCTCATCCAAGGTGGCCAGCGTTTTGCATTTGACTGTATAGATAAGAGCATGATTCCACTGTGGACTGAGCAGCCCTTTACATCGTGATGATATCATTTGGAACAGTGGTTCTCAGTCCTTTTGCACAGTTAAAGGCTATCCAACTGTGGCACAAACTCCTGAAGGCTTTGGGAATGAAGATCGGAAAATCTGATCTGGAGTCTACAGAGTAGGGCCTAAGTTCACTTGAGATGGAGCAGACTGATATGTAGCAATATCTCAGATCCTGACATTTCCTGTTGAGATTTTATCTTTGCCTCAAAAAATAAAAAGCATTTTTGTTTAATCAGCAATTTGAATACATTTGTTTTAATGAAATTGAATGTGATTTCAAAAAAATTAAAAATGACAGATATTCAAATAGAGATTCAAGATAAAACATGCATACACGGCTGAGCAATTTGATGGTATTTTCACATTGAGCAATTTGGCTGTAATAGCTTGATGAATATGCATACAAATCCTAAGACTAATTCTGGTGGCCTGGTGGTTATGGAGTTGCACCTGCAATTGGAAGGTCGTGGTTTGAATTCCAGGACTGCTAGTGGCACCACTGAGGTACCCTTGAGTAAGGTACCGCCTCACACAATGCTCCCTGGGGTGCTGCATTGCTGTCTGCCCACTGCTTCACTTGGTGAATGGGTTAAATACAGAGAAATAATTTCACATTGTTCACTCTGTGTGCTGTGGTGTGTTCATGCACACTTTACTTTAAATGACTCATGTCTTTTAAATGGATCTTCAAGGGTGCTTTGGTCAAGGCTGCCACCACTGTTGGGACAGAACCTTTATATGTCCATTTTTGTCTTGACATCATTTGAAAAAAAACAGGGGTTCTTTACATGGTGTGAAAATGTTATGATGAATGGACCAATGTAAATGGCCCAAATTACTTCAACCTTTTTCCAGTACATTTTTCCCTGAATTAAAAATAATTTTTAAAGGTACCATTTAAGAGAAACGAGTTTTTTGTTCAGTCATGACCATAGAAACATAGCAACACAAATAGCCATTTGAGTTCATGTTTAAATTGCTCTTTGAGTGGATAAATTACTTTTTTCTGTTGTGGAAAACTTGGATCTAAAACAAAGGTGCCCGATCACAGTGCTGCAGCGCTAGATTCAAACACTAAAAACTGATATCTCTAACACACCTGATTCAACTCATGTAATTACCAGGTTCAGTGAGTGTGCCAAGTTTGTTGGAGGAGGGATAATGGTCCAGGGCCCCTTAGTTGGGTAATGGTGAAGGGTAATGTAATGTTTATGCTGCAGCATACAATGTCATTGTACACAATTAGCCTGTACCCTTCCAACTTTGTGGCATCAGTAAGGTCTGAAACACATGGTTTGAAGACTTTGTGTAGTGGAACTTCAGTAGTCTGCCTATAAATACATTTTGGTGGGTGTGATGGTGTAACATGTAATGATCCTGTGTCCACAAACTTTAGTGTAGAAAAATTACTGTAATTATATGTCCTTATATGTTAAGACAATTAAGTACAGAATGTTAAGTAATTAAGTACCAGACTGTCTGAGGCTGGTACTTTACATGTAACCCACTTTCCTCTTTTTGCTTTAAATTAATCACATTTATTGCCATGTCAGAAAAGGAAGGCCAGGGAGAGAAGTTTTTCACAAAATTAAAACCATATTTTAAAGTCACAAAGTGCCAAACTGGAAAGGAAAGCGAGAATGTAGCAAACATGGAGACACATCCAGCACTGTCTGGCCGTCTAACAATAGAACTGAAAGGCATGTTTTTTCAGTATGAATGCCACATTCGCTGGTCCGCACTTTGGGTTTTGTAGCTGTTTTTGTTGCATAGCTTGCCTGTAATTGAGTTTCATGTTGATATGTGTTTTACTACGCAGCTCAAAGCATTCCAATGACAGTGACTATTCATCTATCTATCTATCTATTTAGAAAGACAAAGTAATATTTCTTTGGTCACAGCTGCCATTGCTGTCAGGACAAACACCTCGTATGTGAATTTCTATCTGTTTTTCATTTTTCAACATAATTTGAAAATACTAGGTGTCCTTCACATGGTGTGAGAAAGTAATGATGAATGAGCCAATGTAAACAGATAACACAATCTGGAGTCAAACTGACCCCAAAGAACACCTATGTGTTAAAAATGTATACAGGACACTGAAAACACATCATCGTGTTAATTTTGGTATTTATCCAGTTGGTCCCCATTAAATTGGGAAATGTCATGTAATATGAAGCAAAACAAAGGATTCGAATTATTTAATTAGCGACATTAAACACTGAATGCAGTCAAATTGACCCCAAACAGAAAAGGAGGGTTTAGGATATTTTTGGTACTATATAGTAGCTTAGGGCTATATGTATTTAGCATTTAACTACAGAAATCACACACAAGAGTGTGTTCTAAATGATCAGATATCGAAATATTGGACTTTTAAAATCGAAAATCATTACCCCTGTCAAAATGGCGTCGTCCAATCTTAGCAGGCTCTGAACCAAACGCCTTATGAAAAGTTTGCATAATAGTTTGGCTAACTAGGTATTTCAGCTTTTTCTAGTTCTTTTTATATACTAAAGTCTGTGTAGATAGTCTGATAACTCTAATCGGGCTGGTTTGAGGTTTAACCGGCTGTGTTCAGGTTTGTTCAGGCAGGGCGAGAGGCAGCCCGCAGCTCCGTCGTGGACCCTCCGAACAACCATGGCGGCCGGCAGCGGGACGTCCGTGCTATTTGTATGTCTGGGTAAGAAAAAGTCCTTAAAACACCCTCAGAGAAGTCTGTTGCCCCTCAGACAGGTATGTTACCCCCCAGACAGTTTCTTCTCAGAGAGACTGTCTAGACCTGCTAAAACGAGACAGACGCTGACGGCTGGAACAAAAACTGAAACAGAACCGAGACCCGCGCTTCTTAAAGGATGTGTTCATTCATTTGAGGCTATCCCAGTTAAAGACACTGTCCTGCTCTGAGACACTGTCTGTCTCAGTTAGACACTGTCTGTTTTATTTAAAGACAATGTCTTGCTCTGAGACACTTTATTTTCAAGTTACACTCTGTCCTGCTCTAAGGCACGGTCTCTCCCAGTTAGAGACACTGTCCTGTTCTGAGATGCTGTCTCTCCCAGTTAGACACTCTTCTGCTCTGAGGCATTGTCTGTCCAGTTAGAGACATTTTCATTACCATTTAGAGAATATCTGTCCCAGTTGGAGATACTGTTCCAGTTAGAGACACTGTCTGTCCCGTTTGGAGAGACTCATGCTCTGAGACACTGTTTGTCCTGCTCTGACTACTGACTACTGACATTATCCCACTATGAGACACTGTATTTCCAAGATATAGACACTGTATGTCTTAGAGACAAAGTCTGTTTTGCTCTAAGACGCAGTCTGTCCCACTCGGAGACACCGTCTTTCCCAGTTAGAGACACTGTCAGTCCCGCTCTGAGACACTGTCTCTGCCAGTAAGAGACACTGACTGTCCCAGTTAAAGACACTGTCTATCCGACTCTGAGATGCTTTCTGTCCCTTTCTAAGATAATGTCCCACTATGAGACTCTCTGTGTCACTTTAAGACTCTGTTTCCCCTTAAGAGACTACGTCTGTCCTGCTCTGAGACACTGTTCCACTCTGTCCTTGTAGAAGAGGCTTATGAAGACGCAGGACTCCATGAAGCTTACAGCTTATCCTCAGTTTATAAACTAACAGTGAGACACCTACTGTCCACACTTTAGTCCAAAACATTCGTTTAGCTGCTGAAGAAGACCTTTAGCCGTGTGTGTGTGTGTGTGTGTGTGTGTGTGTTGAATGCTGAACAAGACTCATTTTTTTAGGTGTCCTTTTAGTGGAGCTCCCAGTAGTTGTAGTCCCAGTCCCAGCCATGATCCCATCAAAAAGATCTGGGTTCTTTTCATTGGTTTCTGTGCTCTTCCAGAGAGACTGAACTGGGACACACAGCAGCCTACATATTGGCTGTCATTGGTTATTTCAGTCTTCAGAATGTAAGATAAGAGTGACAGTATACAGTGCTACAGTTTCACCAAATCATAGAAACTTATGGTCCATTTAGAAATGTTTCTCCTTCTATTTATAAATGTTTATTTTTGTATTTGTTTGCTGGGTATTAGCTGGTATGGTTATTACAGGAAAAGGTGGGCCAGAATGGAATATTTCCCTTAGCCCTTTTGAACTTTAAGTTCCTTACTGAATGTTTATGAAAACAAGTAAAGTATCAACATTTTAACATTACACAAGAACAAGGAATGTGGAAATACCTCAAACAGTTTTTGCCTACCAGAAATGAAGTTCGAATACTCCTTTTTGATGATTTGTCCTATCAGACCTGTGACTGTGAGAAAGAATGGGTGAATTGAATTCCTAGGAGCTGTAGGACAGGGTGCCTGGACTTGTGGTCTAATCTTGAAGATGTTTTGACACATTCACAGCCAGTCCAAGCATCTCTAACCTGTATTTTCTAACCCTGCATGACAGGATTGAAGTGTCGTGTTACAGAGAGCTGTACACACTAAAGATGATTTTATTTATCTGGCCCACAGGGAACATCTGCAGGTCCCCCATTGCTGAGGCTGTCTTCAGGAAGATGGCAACAGACAATGGAGCCGTGGACAAGGTACGACGCTGTGTATAAGAGAGTAGTGGAGATTAAAATTGTGAATGTATCTAAATGAAGCTTAACTGTTTATGTGAAGTCCCACTCATTTTTACATTTATTTTACTGTATGAAGAGTCTGACAGCATAAACAACATCAAATAAAAGGCACACACTGAAGAGCCACTTTATAAATCCTACCTTGTGATTACACTCAATGTCCCTTTTATTAACCATTGATGATCCAAAGGTGGGCTAACGATGATGCAGAGAAACAGTTAAACTACAGTCTGTATCTGTAAACTACAAGTGCACCTACATGGTGAGTGGAGCTGATAAAATGGACAGTGAGGGTTTATACAAGATAGAAGTGGCTCTTGAAACATTTTAGAGACGTTACATTAGAAGCAATAGAGTGTTTTGAGCGTTTTCCCATTGCATTGAAAAGCATCAGCTGACCCATTTCATTTTTCACCTTTTTCAGAAACTGTTGTCATAATCACAGTGTAGCAAATGTTTTTGGTAATTAAAGGTTTTTTTTTAATTTTCTAGTTTGGCCATTTAGCTACTTTTTTTTTTTTTTGCTAGTAAGCTTGACTCACACATACATTTCTCCAATTATACAAAATAAACAGTTTACCGTTTACAATATATTGTTCCCTGTGGGTGCTACAATCAGTGCTAACAACATTGAGTTACTTTCTGGTGCTCATAATGATCTTAT
This sequence comes from Alestes dentex, assembly GCA_037576975.1. NCBI lineage: Eukaryota > Metazoa > Chordata > Actinopteri > Characiformes > Alestidae > Alestes > Alestes dentex. The sequence continues at coordinate 29,417,124 of JBBIGA010000132.1, read as the reverse complement.
AGCTCTCAATATTTTTATTTTCACCTGAAAGAGTAAAGAATGGACTAAATTGTTGTTCACTTCAGCTGCAAGTCTTACCAGAGACAAGGAGAACACCCCTGAGTTCCTTTAAAGCATACTGTTGCTGGGATCCAAACTGGAAACTTTGGTAATGGACCAGTGGCCCAGTTCCAGTTTTCTAGGGCCAAGGGTTCTGGTACTTCTCCCAAAATTTTATTCCAAGAAACGTTGAGTTTATCTGTTGGTCTACTCTCCATGACATGTTCACATCATGTATAATATGTATAATAATCTATACAGGAACAGTCTAAACTTTTGCAGAAACAGGTCTCTGGAGGCTGAAGGATTCTTATCCCACTTTCTAACTGAAGAGGAGCGTTAATGAAGTGAATGTTTTCAAGTTACTTTTCAGCATTAAAGTGCATCAGACTGATAATCCTACGCAGTGCAGTGATGTGAAGAATGTCAGGCCGCCCTGTGGATGCTTCCTGTGTCAGAACCCGCTGACCTCTGTTCTAACATGACTGTAATGTGTTGTGACGTCTGTGCCGTTATCATTTTTTTCCTGTGTGTGTGTGTTTAGTGGAGGATAGACAGCGCAGCCACCTCAACCTATGAGATTGGCAACCCACCTGACTACCGCGGCCAGGCCTGCATGAAGAAGCACGGTGTGCCCATGAGGCATGTGGCTCGCCAGGTACGGGGGTGGCCTGCTTAGTGCTTACACTCAGCTCTAGCTGTGTGTTCTGTGTGTGTGTGTTACAGTGGGTTATAGATTCTGGTGCTACCTCGGACTGGAATATAGGCAGCTTCCCGGACTCCCGTGGTCTGGCCTGCCTCAGGAGACATGGCATTGACTCAGATCACAGGGCACGACAGGTACTGCAACCCCACCTGTGTGTCTGCATTTGTGTGTATCAGGGCTGTCCCAGACTAAAGATTTATTGGGTCGATTTTTCGTCAGCAAATCCTCCTCCTCTCGATGAGGTACTTCAAATAGTTACATGATGCTGAGGTATAAATGTTATAGATAAATAAGCCACTGCTAAGTAGGAGTCAGGAGAAAATATTTATATTTATAAAATAAAGTTTCTATGAAAAAGCTCAGTGGGTAGGATACTTGCCTCTGGACCAAGAGGTCCTGGGTTCAAATCCTACTCTCAGCACACCACAACTGGGTTCCTGAGCAAGACCCTTAATCCCAAGTTGCTCCAGGGAGACTGTCCCCTGTAGTTAGGGAATGGAAGTCGCTTTGGATAAAAGCGTCTGCTAAATGGCGTAAATGTAAATGTAACACTTGACCACGAGTGACCTGGTCTGAGGAAAGCACACTGTACGTATATTTTATTGTCAGTTAGCCCACTAGTCCCACAGGGCCAGACATGATCTTGTGATGAGACAGCCTGGGGCAGCCTGTTAAGATTCTGTTGCTGGACTGGACAAACAGGGGTGCACACTCACCATAACTGTGCTCTTTAATGTCCAGAGTACAATAGTTTGGCTTAAATGCTAATTCTATAGTGCGTTCTTATTCTTATTCCAGTCATAGCTGCCAGTTCTTTCCACTTCAGATTTACTCCAGCTGTAAATACTTTTTATATACTGAATAAAAATTGACAAGCCTGTGCCAGCTTTTGGAGTAAATGGAAAATTGCACAAATTGTAATTTTTTGTTTAACTCTAATTTACTTTAATTGGAGTTAATGAAGAAAGAAATACGCATGCAGTCAAACGCTAGCAGTTAGTCACCTTGTAACAGACCTAGTGTGTATGTGCATGTGTGTTCATGAGAGTCAACAGAACTAAGGTAACGAGTGTGTTTTGTATTAATTTGTGGGGACTGTGCAAAAGTCTTAGGCATCTGAAAATTTAATAGTTAAAAATTCTTTAGATGAGCAGGTAGGTTTTTTCCACATGAATGTTACTAATTGTACTGAACAAAACAAAAAATAGTAAATGCAAATAACATTATACAGTAAATCGTGATTTTACGTTCAGTAAATCTTGTAGAAGTCCATTATTACTTGTCGTTGTAGTTGTAGTTTCCATCAGAAACCTGGTTCGACTTGATCAGTCCCTCATGATATTAAATCAGGAGCTGCTGATGGGGTTTTACCCAGACAACGGCTGGAGGAACCGAGGAGGAACCTGGAACCGAACCTTTGTTCTCCTCACCAGCTCACAAAATATCAACTACTTTTTTACAAACAGAACAAATCTGGATACTTTTTACTACTTTCCTGTTTGTTTGCATTTATTCTAATGTTAACTTTGCTAGCAGAAAGACACTTTATCACACACTCAGGAAAATAGCTTTAAACAATTTGCACAGGTGCCTAAGACTTTTACATAGTACTTTATTAGGACTGACCGCATGGTCGTCGAGTATCAGCAAGAAATCAGAAATGAGGTATATACACATACAATATCACACAGCTCTGGCATTCTGCTTGGTGGGCTGTTATAGTTGTAGCTCTTAGAGACACACACACACACACACACACACAGCCAGCTGTGTCATCACATCTAATATGGACATCACCTTTCACACACCGCTTTCTATCTCTTTCTCTGACTCTCTCCATTTTCATGTCCTCACTAATCATCGTTTCAAATCTGTGCTCCCTTGTTCCCTCCCACACACTCCTCTACCTCCATCTCTTTCTCCTTTTCCCCAAATTAACTCTGACAGACATCTATTTCTTCACTACCTCTGCCCCTTCACCCTGACCTCTCTTCGTCTCCCTTTGTGTTTTCAGGCCTTGTTGATCTGTCCTGCATACTTCCTCAGGAAACGTTCCGCGCTTGGTATTTTGGCTGACTTTCTGAAATAGATTGGATAGTGTGTTTTCGGAGGAGCACAGGGCACACAAACCATAAGGCAGTTGCTCTGTGGACTGGAAAAGCACTGGCATCAACTATAGCGTTACTTACATCCCATATAGAACGTTTAAATTTTTTTATGGACGATCCCGATTTCAAAATTGGCCGATAGGCAGCATTTAATCAGACATTTTATTTTTCTTTTAAATGCTAGCACATTTCCACCAGATTATTTTCACAGTCTCAGCTTGTATTATATTATTTGCTCATTTACAGTCCAAACAAAAAAATTGAATAAATTTGATCATAAAAAAATTCTAATAAAATCAAAAGTTAAATGCTGTTTTTTTTTTTTTTTTTTTAGGTTTTATTACAATGAATAGTGCATAATTCAGCAGTGACTTTTTGGTGCAAGACTAACAGCAGCATACAAAAACATACCTGCAGCATATTATTTACTTCATTAAACTACAGATGAACCAACAGCACAATAATAAATTGTCCAGTTTTGCAGCAAAAACTCTTGTAGATCTTTTAGGTACAACCCTGTATAAAAGATAATGCAGGTGTGCTGATATCCTGTAATATGACTTTTAACACATTGTGACTGGATTACTGCTTTTTTTTTACTGACTGAAGAGCCTCCAAGTGCAAGAATATTTTTATTCATGTTGTATTATAATAAAATAATTTATTACCAGCTAATCTACACCAAAGATTTGCAGTAGCGCCTTAGACCCACCCCAGATCTCAGCTCTGTATCCTGGATTCCCGTGACCGAGGTTAATGCCTTGTTCTGTGTTTTGTTTGAGTGGGTGAAGTCATTTAATTCTCACACACACACACTCACTCACTCTACTCCACCCTTCCACTGTCACTCAAAACGAGGGGGGTGTCGTGGTACAGCCTTCAGGATCTCCTGGTTCATCTGAGGCAACAGAGAGTTGAACTTATGTTGAACTCTGCTCTGTACTAAACACATATGTTCCTGCAGCTGAAACCAAGATTAATGGAAAAAAATAAAGGTGCCAAAAAGAGTTCTCTGCAGTCATGCCATAGAAAAAAGACTTGGTTCCCTAAAGAACTTCTCAGTAGATGTTTTTGTGTGAGTGAAAAAAACTCTCCACATCATGCAAAGCAATCTACCAATTATGAGGTTTAGCCGTTCATCGGAGAAACGAAGGACTATTTAGGAACCGTTTAGGAACCGTTTAGTGTAGCAAACACCCTGAAATCCTTCTGTCTCTTTCTAGAGATGGAGACTCTATTTTATTTTAGCGTGTCTGTCCCTCTTTTTTGTGTTTTCATATATCGCTGCTCATTTCGCCGCTGTCCAAGTGTCTTTTTTTTCCTCCCTGTCCTCAGTGGAATGAAAAATTCCCATCATGACTGACCCTTTGCTCTGTTGTCTCGTGTGAAATATGTCCGTTCTTGCTCAACTCACGCACGCGCACACACACGCACGTGTACACAGCCACAGATGTGCTTTGATTCATTTCATAACTCTTTGTGCCTTGTGTGAGGGGAGTGAACGCTCGTACAGGCACTTAGACAGTTCCTGTGCGCACAGACCCCTCAAGTTTTTCATGTTATCATGAAAATGAAGGTTTTGTGTGCACCTTGGTCATTGTAACAAAAAGTTACTCTGTGTGTGTGTGTGTTTGTATAAAGATTTATTTCCTTATAATATTCCAGTAGGCAGTAAACAATCAAGTAGTTCATGCAACTATAATCTTATAAATATAGCATCTTAAAAACACATATCCCTCGTTTTTACCTGTATTACTACAGCCAGAAGGTGGCGGTGATGCACCTAAAAGCTGTTTCATCTTCGACGAACAGTCGAATAGTGCCAAGCAAATATATTTTAGCATTTTTTGTTTGTAATGCCCGTATATGAAAGTGCTGTGTATATCTGTTTATATGACTATCTTGATACATTACCTTTCTGAGATTCAATCAAGACATTCTGGATGTTCATTTCAATACAACTTTATGCACAGTGTTGTACGGCTTTCTTAATCAGTATACAACCATGTTAGCTGAAACATGTTGTAGAGTAGCAATATCGAATAATTACGATGTACATATACAAGTATTTTGTTTTATTCAGTATTGAACTGAGTGCTTGTATAAGCGTGTGGTATGTGAACACATACTAAAACACGTGGAACGGTGGCACCTAAAGAGCAGATGTCTTAAGAGAACCTGCAGGATAAATGGCCTTTTTATGTCGCTGCATTGTTAGTAAGTCAAGGAGATAATGCACTTTTGCCTTTCCCTCATTCTTTTTTGTTTTGTTTTCCTTTTCTTTTAGGTGACAAAGGAGGACTTTGCGACATTTGATTACGTTCTGTGTATGGATGAAAGCAATCTGAGGTACATGATGTATTTGTTTGGTTTTTTTTAATCCTTTTTCCTTTCTTTTTTTCTTTTTTTTTTTTGACTTTGTCCGCTTTTTTAGAAGTTGAATATTCTTACGGCTGTTTGTTTAAAAAAGGTCTCAAATGGGAATCGCGCTTAAGCAAACATCTGCCACCCATTTCAGCAAGCTTGGACGAGGCTTTGCTTTGTGTGCTGCGGCTCTTCATGCGCATTATGAACCTTATTGTCAGAGAACTTAAGGGCTCAGAGTAGAAATTCCCCTTGTCAAAACTGTGGTTATTTTGGCGCGCAGAGAATAAAGCAGTGCTTAATTACCAAATCTGTAAAGCTGGGGAGCAGTATTTTACCCCTCCCTTTGACCCCTATCTTAAAACTAATTACTGATTTTGAGCAAAAAGGGCTGAAAGAAATCTATCGTGACTGATCCCAGGGGAAGGGCTTTGAAGCAGAGGCCCACAGCGTCTTGTCCAAGCTCCACATAAAGAGTCATATAAAGAGAACACCTAGTGCACACTCATTCACACACTCATACCTGAGTTTGCCTCCCCATTAACCCACAAGCAGGGTCAGAGTCTTCACATATGTGTAGTACTGTGTGAGAGCTTTTGGAAAGAAAGAGGCAGAAAGGGTTTTTTTCAGTAATGGCTCAGTTTAGTGGGGATAATATCTGAATCACATGTTCCTGATAGATCTGCTGCTGCTTAAGCAGCTTACTGAGTTCTTTAGATTCCTGGCCTTTGACGTGTAGACGAGACTTTCTGCTTTGCTCCTCTACTGCAAGGCGTTTTTAATCTCTGACTGTTTTCCATCAGAATTCATTCGTCCAGGAGCACTTTTCTTGACCACAGGTCAAGTGTGAGCAGTACATTTTAGGCAAAAAAATAGACAAATAAATATAATTATTGGTTACATGAACTTATTTAAAAAGGCACACTCCACCCGCCATTCGTCTTGTGACAGTAACCAGGCCTACAGCAGTGCAAACTGATAAGAACAGGGACTTTCCTGCTCTCCAGCCCCACTCTGCCCTGAGCACACACTGGTCCGCATGCTAGCATGGTTAGGCCCTGGCCCCGCTTAGCTCAGCTTGCCATGTCTTAAAAGGCAAAGTAAGGGAATTGGGCCTAATGTGAAGAATCCATTACATTAATAGGATTATAACTCTGGAGCTGTACAGAAACAGCTGTGGCTCCTGCCTCTGAATCTTATATTATGCAACGGCTGGCCGCACCATATTCTACCGCATCACCTGTATCATTCTGCTAGCCACAAGTTGCTTAGTGGCAACACTGTTGACTTTAGTCAAGCACTAGGACAAAAGTACAGTTTAAGTAGAACTTTCAACCTTTCGACATCTTTTACCCTCCACCCGTTAGGGGCCCTCTCTATTCAGTGATGCAGTCTGCCATGTCGCATATTGACCAGTGGCAGTCACGATAGTGTTAGGACATGCTATGGTCAGGAGAAATCTATGAAAATATGAGAGTGAGATGAAGTGGACTTACAGTTAGGAGGGGTCTCAGACCAAATGAGGTGTTAATAAGTAGCAGTTGCAGTCAGGAGAAGGACTCAGTGCAAGCACTGTGGTGATTAGTACCTATTGCATTAGAAAGTAGCAGTTAAATTAGCCCACCTATTTAATGATAGGGGAAACACTGGATTCTTTGCTTTCTAACAATTTTGTTGCACAAAATCCATATGGGCGAATTCCATCCCAGCTATAATGATCTACAGTAACACAATCCCTTACATGTGCTGTAAGTGCTTTTTTTTTCCTTACAGGGATCTGAACAAGAAAGCAAGTTCGGTGAAGAACTGTAAAGCCAAGATTGAGCTGCTCGGCTCGTACGATCCAGAAAAACAGCTAATTATTAAAGACCCATACTACGTAAGCCTGTACCCGTACACACACTCTCTTACATGCTCAGCTTCAAATTAAGATGTTTGTGTTGCTCATGGTCACATGATCATAGAAAACTGACATCGATAACACTGTGAATATATAGCAATGCTTATACCTGGAACTGACATTATAATCAGTCCTTTAATCAGCCTGCAGGACTTTCCTTCTCTTTCTTCTGGGAAAGAGACATAATATGCAGACCCACACTATGAGAATAAATAGCAACAGTCAAGAACCTTTCCAACATTAGAAGACATCTGCCTGAAAAATCCTGAAAATCCTGAAAAAATCTGTGTGTAGATGGGACTGATATGATCAGACTGCTGGCCAATGTAGATGCAAGTAAAAACTGTTCACTACATGTAAAAAGGCAAATTACCCCATGACCCTACGTAAACTTAATACTCTCTGAATAGGGCTTAAGAATCCCACACAAATTTAAAAGCCTAATGGTGCTGCTGTTTCTGATACCCTTTACAGCAGTGGGCCTGTGTTGAAGGGTCCCTTTCTGTTGAAGGGGGAAGGGAGTGCTGGTAAATTATGCCGTGGCAGATGGACTAATTATAAACTTTATTGTTTCTGATAAGAGCCATTAAGTATGTACAAAGCAGGCGTACCTAATAAACTGGCAACTGGTGTATATACCACTACTTGACCAGACATTCTTTCCCAGCTACTAGCATTGACTGTTATCTGCCTCTTCTGATGGATAAAACTGCAAGGTGATCTTTAGTGATAAAGATTCCTCTGGGTCGTAGGGCCTGTGCTCTTTCCTGCTGCTCTAATGCCAGCATTAATCACTATCCTTCACCCTGAATTATGGTGAGCTGCTGAAGTGCACCTCTGTACATTTTGGCTTTTCTATGACTAAAAGCATTAAAACATTACTGTTTTGGTGTTCCCCCAAATCCTTATTTCCTTCAGTGTAATGCTGAGATCATCTCTGCAGCCGTTAAAGAACATTAGTTACAGAAAAGTTGACACACACTACTGTATAAATCTATGTATTCTAACAGGCCTTTATAATGTTGTCCCTCTGGGCTTAATGATTATGTCCCACTGTGACACGGATGGGACATTTTTATTAGAGAAAATAAATGTGCGCATTTTGTGGTGTTGAGGAATCTTGACGTAGAAGTGAAAGGGATTTTGTGTGCATATATTGTGAAGAGAGAGAATCTTTTCAGGATTGTGGTCCAGGTTTTAGGCACGCCTCTTGTTTGGTTTCATGAACTGCGGTAATAACTCATCATAAATCATCTGTCCAGCTCAGTCCAGGAAAAGGGAACGCAAGAGAAGAACTAGGGTCTTTGTGTGGTCCTCTCACACTGTTAACAAAAAGAAGAGTCTTGTTGTCTAAGGTGCTGTGTAAAACAAGTAAAGAACCACAGGTGTATATTTACAATAACACTAATGCATTTGGCAAATGCTCTTAAGTAATTGAGTCATTACAGCTGAATCGTGTTACAGATGTATGTACAGAATATAGTGTTATGAGTCTCGCCCATTAAAAACCTCTTGGACAAATGGTTAAAAAATGTAATGATATGTGGCCTGTTGACAATGATACACTACAGGGAATGATGGACTGACCCAAATTTGGTGCCTGGGTACACAGTAATTCCCCCTGGCAATTAAGCATTTCATTAAATTTCATTGGACGTCAGTGGCCACTGTTTTTCTTTAGCCAGTTTCTTTGAATTAATTTAGTTCAGAATCGTCTGTAGATTAAATTTGGTCGTGATAGGATCAACAATCTAGAAGTAAATCACAAAAGTAGCTTTTTAATATTCAGAATGGCAGATTCATTTGTGGTCAGTCAGTATAAAACAACCAATCACCTGTGCTCCTCCTCATTTTCTGTTAGATTTGATAGAAGTCAGAGGAGCAGCAATGCCCACACTAAGTGATGACAGCCTGAAGGGTGGTCTCTTTCATTAGCAGCAAGGGGTGGTGCAGTCACAGTAGTGTGAGTGGTTTTGGTTGTTGGATGTGTCTTGGAGAGACAGATGAGTTTACTTCACTTTCACATGTAGCTCCAATGTATCTCAGGGTGCTTTCACACCTATAGTTCGATTGCTTTAGTCCGCACCAGTCAGAAAAATGTTACAATGTAGTAAACAGACGTGGGTACGGTTTGCTTTCACAAATGCAGAGTTCTAAATGAACCAAAATAGACCGCGACCACCCCCTCAGGCAGGTCTCGTATCGATTGATTTGGAGCGCACCAAAGTACCGAGATTGCATTCACATCAACGCAAACAAACCGAACCAGGGGACCAAACACGTTTGGTGCGCACCAAATGCTGTAGGTGTGAAAGCACCCTCAGACTGCAGCCTGAAGTGGTCTGAGGGATCAGATTTTTGTTTGCTTGAAATATGTCTTAGGTTCGTTTACACCTGCATTTTAATGTGTCTTGGCCTTATGAAAATATAATCCTGCTGCTCAAAACGCATGAAGTGGAAACCAGGTGTAAATGGGGTCAAACTCTCTCTCTCTCTCTCTCTCTCTCTCTCTCTCTCTCTCTCTCTCTCTCTCTCTCTCTCTCTCTCTCTCTCTC
>JBBIGA010000132.1:29391217-29404803 GCA_037576975.1 Alestes dentex | reverse complement strand
TGTGTGTGTGTGTGCGTGTGTGTGTGTGTGTGTGTGTGTGTGTGTGTGTGTGTGTTTGTGTGTGTGTGTTTGTGTGTGTGTGAGAGAGAGAGAGACACAGAGGGAGAGGGAGAGAGAGAGAGATGTGGTCAGACACAGATGGGGTTTGTGTGGAGTCTTTTGTGTGCGCTTACATCATTTACTCCTTTGCTCTGGTTACTGCGAAGCTCAGTGTGTGTTTTAGTGGTTGATTTACCCTATGTGTGGGTTGTGTGTTCTTGCCAGGTGAAGTGTAGTATTAATGATTCAGTAGAGCTTAGGGGGCCATAAATAGACACTGACTAGGTGTGTTTCAGCAAGCGGACAGACCACTGAATGAACAAAGTTTCACTATTAATTATAATTGTTCAGTAATCTATTCAGAAGATTAAAATCTGTTTTAAGGTGACGCAGCAAAAATTGGCCTGTAACATACTGCACTACACCTTTTTATTATAAGACACTGTGACACAAAAGTCTGTGTGCGCGTATGTATAATGTAGTACTTTGTTTTCATTTTCCAAATGGTGTACTTTATTGTGAAAACAAACTCCAGTATGAAAATATTGTTCAGCCCTGCCACTTGTCCCCCCACAGCTGAGAATTCAGAAGCACTGAACTTTTTCTGCGTGGTCTGTATCACTGAGTACAAAAGATATAGTGATGTTCAGCAATTATCCAGAAAAATTGATGATTAACCACTTACTTCAATTGATGCGACAAAGGTCATTTGCTGCCACTCACGATAAACACATTGGCCTTTATGGTGAGGAACAAAAGAAGCACATGACAAATGGTTGCGTTGTTTTGACGTTGGTAGGCCTCAGTCCATGTGTGTTTGTAAAAGTAAATGTATCACAAATGCAGTCGAGTGCAACACTTAGGAAAAACTAAGACCACCAACTGCAGTTCTGGGTGTGATTGATAAACTTCAAAACATCCATTCATCCATTATCTGAGCAGCTTCTCCTTAAACAGGGCCACGGGGGGTAAAAGGCTTATGCGGAAGGTAGAGAAACAGCTTGGACAGGTTGCCAGTCGATCACAGAAGTTCAGATCACAGTAAAGCTTAGAACCGAACGAATAATTGCGGAAACCACAGATATCCTCTGCAATTTTTTTTTTTGCTTTTTTCGTGGCAATAAATAATTTTTCATGTATTTTACTGCTAAATTATTAAGATAAATATAATTTACAAATTGTAACAAATAATGTAAATTCAGCTACATTTCCATATAAAATATAACTGTATAAAGTTTTTGGTACTGTGGAGAGAAACACAAAGAAAGGCGTCTTGGGATGGTGAAAAAACGCTGTACTCAGAGGCGGGAGGTTTCAAAGTACCCAGTCCGAGAACATTATTCATTCCTCCTTGCTTCTGATTGGCTGCTGCCCTGTGATGCATCTCTGGCAGCTGCAGTCCGGCATTCCCGTATCATAACAGTTTCCTGCATCTCGTGTGTTTCTTTGAGGGTTCTTGTGTTTTTTGTTTTGTTCTTCTTAAAAACCTGTATTTTTAATTGGTATAAATTAAATTAATTTATTACTGTATTTACATTTTCTTTAAGGGTAATGTATTAAGCTGAGTTTTGGAAGCATATTTGGGGGTATATTCAGGGTTTACACGATAAAAATCTTTGGCATTTTTTAGCACATCACAAATTCGCTTTTTTCCACAATTCGCGGGTGCCCTTGGAACGTAACCCCCGTGAATGTCAGGGGGTTTACTGTATTGTGGTGTCAGATATTTATTTTTCTTTAACCAACCTAATAATTTTATGCATGGTAATTTTATGCATGTTAATGTAACTACCTGTAACATCAAATTAAGCATGTTTAAGCGAAACAGTGCTGTAACAGCAGTTAACCTTTATCTGTGAGGAAATTGGTATTGGAGAGTCCTAGAATTTGATGTTTAATAAGAATACACTCATAACTACCACAAAAAATAGCATTTAAACACAATGATGCCACTTATATAAATGACTTATATGACCTGTGAAGATGATAATCCAGCTTAATTCCATTTTTTTAGCCATACAAATCCATCATCTTGTGATCATACAATATGACGGTGTACTTATCAATGTTACTGGTGGTAAAATGCTTAGTTTAATGGAGGAACTTTCAAAACAGGCCACTTCCTTATTGCACAAACATAATAAAGTGCACAAAATCAGCACGACAAATATTGGCGCACATTACAACTAGTGATGCACGCTGGGATGTTCAGCCATGGGGATTTTTCTCCTGATAGAGACGATGTAGGGAGTGGAAGCTAAAGGTCATGGAATGACCTTCCTCAGGACTCCTAATCCAACAAAGGATCTCCTGCGTGCCCTGAAGGTTACTCAGGAAAGGAACTTCGTCTAAGTGGATTTTCGAAGGAAAAGGTAAATTATTGCCAAGATATGGCAGAGTGGCTAAGGCACATCTGATTAGCACAGCTGATGAAAGAGCTGCTGAAAGGGTGTAATGGCTCAGGAGGATACTTAAAGCTCATGCACACTTGATATGTGAGTGTTTTTATTAGGAGTGGTGTAACAGTGATCTCATGTTTGGCGTCAGCGTGAGGGTGTCCCATCTGCGAACAGGGTGCTTGGGACAGTAAGGGAGCATGAGTCAAATATGAGACACATTTTTGGGACTTCATATTTTGTCTGTATTCACTAAATATGTATGCAATATTTGTGTGGATTGGTTCTAATATTGATCGAGACAAGGGATGTGTTATAGGTGACGTTAATTATGTATAGCGTACATTTATAAATTATGTATAAGTAACACAATTACATAACATTGTTAGTTATAAATGACATCTGACAAAACAGCGGAGGCAATTAATTCATTTAATAAATAGTTTTTTAGAGACAAACCCAGCTGAGAGACCTGCAGTTGTTACACAGTGGGGTTAGAGCATGTTTTAAAGCCTTTTGCAGAATTTTTCGTAAGGCAGGGGTTCAAAACGTTTGTGAAATGTTAAAGTAATACTGCGTTTAAGATTATTATACAAGAAGTTAAATACGTTTTGAGAGGTTGGAATTCATGAGCATAGCTCTGTTCACATCAGAGAGAGGGAGAGGGGGAGAGAGGGAGGGAGGAGGGTTTCTCCTGAAATGTTTAGACCAGGATCCAGATCATCCACCCTGTAAGACCAGTTTTCACTCATCAGCACGAAGAGCTTGAACTGTAATAACATTTGTATTTGGTTTGGAGGAGCTGTGTGTGAGCTTCAGGAAACAGCGCTGCCTGCCATTGTTGTAGTCATTTAAGCTAAACCTTTTGGCGACCACAGTTTCTTGTCCGGTCTGCGTGCGGCTTTTGGAGCAATAATACAGCGTTTTGACCAATTTGGCTTCAGTGAGTGATAACACTGTTAAGCTGTTTTGAAAATAGTGAAGTTGACATCTCGGGCGAAAACAATAGTTTCTTGCTGATTTAAAAGAGAAGGAGAACAGTGGCCACTTGCTTGGTGCTTGGAAGTCAATATAATTAAAGCCTCTGTCAGTGTCACTATCAATTATTAGTGAGGCACAATAATATTGGAATCATATCAGTATGCTTTGGGCGCGTGTTTCAGTCTGATATTGGATGATGTTTCTCGTTCTCTGGAAAAGAGTGTTTGGCTGATGATGGATGACTGTTAAATCTGCGTTTAACTACATCTGTCATCCCTCTACAAATAAGCATTATATTTCTGTCACACAAAACTGATGCTCAGATCATGTATTTTGATTTCTGCTTTTTATTCTGATTCATTTCTGCTTTTTATTCTTTTTGATTTTTATTCTGACAGCCAAATTGGCCAGTGGTCATCTTATCATGGTCCGCTCACACTGTGAGGGCTAAGTAAACACATAAAACCTGCTAGCACACTTCCAGTACTTTTATTTGGCAAAATAAAAAAAATAAAAAAATTACATATATCAACATTTAACAGTACCTATTTATCGGAAGGAATTGGAGACGGTTGCTCTGCTGCGGCGACGCCTATTCTGGAGCAGCTGAAAGTAGAAGAAGCAGTAGAAGAAGAACTTTTATCTTTCCTGGTTTAAATAATGAGAATCCAATAACTTATTTATCTCAATCGCGTAATTCTTCTTCTGTGACATTACATGCCTCACATTATTTACGTTACAATAACTGATTTCATGTTTGGAGGAAAAATCAGACATTATATATGCATATAATTTGGGATGTCGATCAAATGTGAGCTTCAAATTGCCCTGTAATTACTGCTGATTTATCTTCAGGTGTATTGTTCCTTAATTTTTTTTTTTTTTTTAATGGAGAAAACATGACGGCCTTAAGATTAATAAAAAGCAACACTGAAATCGCTCATTTGAAGTGTCTGGCCTGTCCAGTCTTCTCTGTCTTGTTTTTTTTTACCGAGGAACCAAACGCCACTTAGAATCCCCCCCCCAAGAGAGTAATCACAGTGATTATTCATTTCCCATGCCCACTCTAACTGCCTAAATGCGGTGTCCAGTCTGTGTGACTGACAGCAACCACACTTTCCTGTAACAGCTGTCTGCCATGGGTCTGTCCAGAGGAAAGCTCTGCTATAGCTCTCCCAGTACTGCGCATGTGTTTCTGATTTGGAAGTTCAAATCCTTGTCTTTTCCAGCTATAGCTTTCCAGGGATAGCATAATTTATTTGTGCGGGGCAACGAGTCCAGTTGTATTTATGATGTAGCGCGTTGTTTTAAAGCCGAGTGCAGAGGAGCCGTGTGAAGAGCGCACTTCATGCCTATAAGCAGAGGCATTCTCGAGTGAATTTCGCTTCTCTTTGTCTCTTGCAGGGTAGCGATGAGGACTTCGAGACAGTTTATGAACAGTGTGTAAGATGCTGCAAAGTCTTCCTGGAGAGGAACTCCTAACGCACATAAGCAGGAGCCTACGCGACAGCTTTCGTCTGTCAGGTGGAGTCCGAGTTTTATAGGATGAGCAACACGTCATCAATGTGCTTAATCAGCACACACACACACAAGTCTGTTGTGTAAGAGATTCTTCTTAAATGTAAGATAACCTATATTCCATGTCATCTTAGTGCTTCTTCTAAGAATCTGCTGTTGACATGCTGACCTCTCCCTCTCCTGAACCGAAGGGAACAAAATAATAAAAGTCAATAAAAAAGCTAATAAATGAGGAAAAAAAACTTGTATACTCTTGCGTATTCATTGTAAGATAAATATATACTTCCATTCCATGAATATATTCTTGGAGCATGTATTCTCACAATCTTCTACTGACATTCTCACCTTTCCCTCTGTCGAGGTTGATTTTTAAAATTTTGTGCAATATTTAATCATTAAGACAAAACATTCTGAGCGTATGAAATGCACTGTTCTGCAGAAATTTGCCAAGTCCAAAGTGTTCCAGATGATGAGAACCAGACGTCCGAAGAGTTTCAGGCCACTAAAACAAAGACCACTTGACCTGGAAAGCTCTCCTCTGCTTAATATTTACAGATGCATTGTCTGATGACTGGGTCGTTATTTCAAGACAGTTTTGAGAATGTTTTGGTATAAAATGTATTGTTTTATCAATTTGTGGCAGAGGGGAACATGCAAGGCGTTGTGTGGAAAAACAGTCCCATAGAAAGCTTTTCTTTTTTTCAGGTTTACCACCCAGGTTTACTACCCATTTAGATTCACTCATCAAGACCCATGTATGTTCACTGGTTATTGCTCGGTAAATAACATGGCTGTGTTTGTGTTGCTACCCCTGGTTCCATTCGCCACCACTGTAAGGAAATCTGAGAGTAGCAATGTTTTCTTAGAAAGGAACATTTCTCGTCATCCCACTCTGATTGACTTGTGCAGAAATATAAACATCAGTGGGAGGCAAATAATGTTAAGGGCAATACAAGACAAAGAAGACATAAATAAGTTCCAGCCTCCAGTTCACTACCGCAGCCTGTCTCTCCCTTTAATCGCTCCTTGGAACTCCTTAGGATTAATAACACGTTCTGACAGTTATGCACTTCAGACTAAATTAAAATCTCTCATTCTGGGCCCCTCCCTTTCCTCCCTTTCCAGGACCGCTTCAATTCCTGTTATGGATTTGTCCCCATTAATAACAAACGCTGATTGTTCACATTTCCGGCGCAGGCCTGATTGTGGCTGAGCTGTTGCTTTTAATTTGAAAGAGGATGGGCAGGAACTGGTATAAATCAGATTTGAACTGGAAAAGAGGAAGGAGGGATGGCACTGGACTTAATTCCTTCTCCTCTTTCATCTATTGCTTTTTCCCTTTCGCTTTTATGCTCTCTAGCTTTCCTTTTTCTCCTCTCTGGTCTTTTCTTGTTCTCGTCATCTGTGAAAATTTCATGGCTCTTTGCATTGCCAGCACTTGATGTTAAGACACCTAAATAGAAAACAGGAGTTTTGATACAGGATACTCCCTCCATGCAGAGCTTCAAGAACATGCATGATTGGCAATTGGCCGAGAACGATTCAGTCCATACCTGCTTAAAGCAAAGCAAGCGTACGCTTGAACGCTGAGGGGGGCAGGTGGAACTGAGTGGACAACTGCCAGTCCATCCAGAGGGTGTGCACATAATTTCACAAAACTTGTCATTCGCACAAGTCCGATTTTTTTGCACGAGTATCTGGAAACATGTTGAAATGATTGTCCGTGGTGACAGAGTGGCAGATAGGGGTTAGGTGGGGGGAAAAAATGCTGGAGGAGCCCCAGAACTGCGCTGAGAACATTCATGCAAACCAATGAAATGCTGAAGATGTGGTGATGTGGTTGACCTTCCCAAAAACGATTCACTCCCCACGTGTAACAATCATATAATTTATTTAAATATACTTTCTTTTAAATATATGTATCTCAACACTTTCGTCATTATATCAGACACATACAGCATATGCTCGGTATAGGGAGTTTATGTCTCCTTGTACAGTATTTACACATTGACCTCTGGTTCACACTTTCTTTACATCATGTACATCAAAATAGATGGACTATATTTACCGATCCACAGTCGTACACATTCTCGCACGTGTTTCACACAGTCTGACAGCAAACGTGTGCCCGTCTCACAGACGCTTGTTGGTAACCACAAAGCTGAAACGGAAAGCGTCATGCAGAAAAATAATTTAAGGGTGCCTTCTGGCGGTGAACGGAACACCTCCTCCTTTGCCGAGGCAAGTCGCGGAAAAGCAAACGATGACTGAGACACGTCATTATCTTGTTACACCGAAAGACATAGTCAAGGCAGACCCTTTGCTCGTGAACTGTTGATTCTTTGTGTGTGTGGGTTGTTTTTTTTTTTTTTCAAGGTAGGAGACTTTTAGGCCCACATAAGTTAAATGCATATTTAAATGTCCTTAATAGTTGGGCATCTTCACACAGAGGTGGCTCCGTTCTCCTTCAGACCAATGAAGATGAGAGGACGAGAAGGCCTATGTCCATTTTGCATTTTGTCCATTTCTCCCCCACCCCTGTCTGTGAATTCCTCCGTCCCGTCCTTTTGTCCGTCAGTCGGTCCGTCCTCTCGAGCAGCGGGGCCCATGTTTTGGACATGTTTTGCTGATTGGATGGAATGCTGAGTGTTGGTTTGGATTCTCTGCTCATATCCAAAAGGCACTTGACTTTTTATTCCCCTCCTCCGGGTCGCTCTGGTTTGGCTTGAACCTGCTGGAGAGAGGAAGTGAAATTTTGTGTTGTCTTGGACTTGGCTGTATATACTTGTGTGTACATGTGTATGTGTGTGTGTGTGTGTGTGTGTGCGCGCGCACACTTGGACGCATTTGAGAATTCTTTCTTCTCCAAAGAACCATGAAAAAAGTGGACAAAGAACAGGGATTTGATACTGGAGACTCCCACTGTGCAGAGCTATAAGAGCCTGTGGATGCAGTATGGCACTGGAAAACAGTTCCATCTATACCTACTTAAATCAGAGCACGCATCCCGCTCCTATAGTAGGGAGGCGCAGGTGAAGCTGAGTGAATAACTACTATCTGCAGCAGCTGTAATCTCGTTATTTGTCTTGATCGTAAAACTTTTTTGCTTGAAGCCACAGAAAAGACATGGTACGTACGGGCCTGTAATGCACGGCCTCTGTGGTGCAGCACTACAGTGTAGCTTAATATCTTCTTTGTCTGTTTTACTTTACTACTCAGATAGTCACTGTGAATCACATTTCACCATATTATACCATGACGACTCTATGATTCTCACTGTGGCCACAATGCTCTTGCAGCATCAAGACTTTTGCGCAATGCTGTAACACTACAAAGCCACTGCAGATCTTGCGAAACTGTCCCAGGTCTGTTTTATGGAATAACACTGGTCATATTGTAGAAACGCAGTTTATGGAGTACTTAAAATAATAAATAATAAGACCTTTGACCTAATTTTAGGTCAGCTGGTGGCCTGCATTATAGACAAGGCTCTAGTATATGTTGCTTCTGTATCTCTGTCCATCCCTGTCCACATCTTGCCAGTTAAAGATCAAACTTTTGTTGTGTCGGGTCATTTTCAGGCTCATATCTTTGGATATTTTAAGTCTATCAGAGAGCTCCAGCTGTATTGTCCTAATTTGGCTCTTTGGCTGTAGAACACAGTCCCAGCTTGTCGTCAGTATTACTCCCCAGAATGGGTTCTTGATAGGTAAAACTGAAGCAAATCAGTGATAAGTACCTGGTGTGGAGGCGTTAGCTCTCTAGGCACCTTGGACTTCCTGCCAGTCGAGTGAGAAGCCGTGCACATCTTTTATAGTCTGGAGACAAACAGACATAAAACAAAACACCGTTACACTCAGGGAAGAAGTCTGTTTTCTGCATTAAAGGTCTGAAACTACCCTTTCAACACAAAAATATCAAGAAGTGCATACTAAGCATGTGTTGTATCTGAGACCGTCAAAAGGATTGGAAAAACACAACCGGATCTCTCTCGCATGGTCAGTAGGACTTCAGTTGTGATGTTAATGTCCTTTCTGTAGATTTTCTTTATTTCATTTAGCAAATGTTCATGGAAAACTTCAATGGACATCTAATCGCCCAAAAAGAACATTTAGCTTTAGTATGTGTGTGTTCTGGGGCAAGAATGCTGGCACAACACACTCAGTACATTCTTCCTTATGCCAGCTGGGAAAGTGAGTGTGTACCATTAGGTTTGGAAAAGATGCTAAAGAAATGTAACCCCCTATAACTCAGAGTGTATTAGTAAAATCTGATTTCAACTAATAAAAACAGTGTTCGCTCTCCTACATGCCCACCGTTTTCTGTGCTTTCGCTCAGCACAACCCCGCACAGCCACCCTCCGGAGCCCCTCCCTGTGGGGGTTTTCCCAACCCGATCTCACGACTTTTCGTGCAGCCATCACGACATCCAATCTATTAAAAAACGTGGTGTGGTCATGTTTTAGGCCTTTTTTTCGTGCTAGGACAACGCTTCACTACCCTATGTATTTTAATGCGCAGTGCATAACACTGACAGTATCTGACTAACTGGAGACTGTTAGGGTTGGGGTTAGGGTTAAGGTTAGGTTTAGGGTTAAGGTTAGGGTTAGAGTTAGAGTGAGGTTTAAGGTTAGGTTTAGAGTTAGAGTTAGAGTGAGGGTTGAGGTTAGGGTTAGAGTTAGGGTGAGGGTTGAGGTTAGGGTTAGGGTTAGAGTTAGGGTGAGGGTTAGGGTTAGAGTTAGGGTGAGGGTTAGGGTTAGAGTTAGGGTGAGGGTTAGGGTTAGAGTTAGGGTTAGAGTTAGAGTTAGGGTGAGTTTTGAGGTTAGGGTTAGGGTGAGGGACTTTCCCCGTCTCACGGCCTTTCAACCTGTTTCAGCCGCTTTGCAAACAAAAATGATAAGGAACCTACTCATTATTATTACACTTTTAGTGGGAAATGTGTAGTATATTTTCACAATATTGCATACAAGTGTTCATTCATAGGCTATAACAGAAGACAACTTCGCATGAACTGGAGGCAAAGATGGTGAAAAACTCTTGTAGTGAAGCGTTGTCCTAGCACGAAAAAATGAAGCGTTGTCCTAGCATGAAAAAAAAAGCATAAAGCGTGATCGCAGCACGTTTTTGAATAGATTGTATATCATGATGGCTTCATGAAAATTCATGAGTCCGGGCTCGTTTTCCCCACCTACCTCTGGGCGGAAACTATCCTGAAAGTTTTCCTCGGTTCAAAGATCTCGTCTTTTTTTCTGCTTGTTTCTAAGACCTAAATAAAAAATTTTTTTGTTTTTATGGGCATGTGCATGTGACGCCATGTTTAAATCCCATGTTACGGTTATTATTACAGGCTTTTTAAATTACAATAACTTTGGTTCTTTGTGACATAGGAACACCAAACGAAGCTCAACATGACTTCTGACATGTCAAGCCTCAACACAAACTGGGGGAACTTCCATATAAGGAGTTGTTTTACCCTATGATGACAATTTACCATTTGTTGCACTTCTGCTTGTGTTCTAAGGGTTAATGAAACATGCAGTTGCTCAGTGCTGACAAAGTACTCACAATATATACAATAAACTCAGGGTGTCTCATGACCGTTTTTGGTATCCTATCAATTGTGACAGCCATAGTATACTGTCATATCACCCACCCCATCCCAATGGATGTGTGTTGTTTATGTGGTATCCAGTACTCACATGCAGGAATGGTGCAGTCTCTGGTATTGTGGTAGAGCCTGTAGACGTGCTTTCTGCACTTCGGACTGAAGTATAGAGGCCCTGAGGAGAATCAGAAGAGCGGGTAAGATATGGACTGAATTCCAGTAAGCCCCTGTTCCAGCTGAATGTCTTAAATGTGTTCTTATGCTTAGTCACCCAAGCTAATCAATGGCTTTTGACCAATCCTCTGAGATCAGAGACACGTTGCTTCTTGGGTTTTCATGTCAAAGTGTGAGTCTTAGTAAGATCCCCCCTCCTCCCTCTCTTTCTGTAACCTTCTTTCAGTCTTTCTGTCTGTGGCAGGTGAGACCAAGTTCAGTTCTGGTGATCTGCTGTCCTGTAGAGTTTAGTTTCAACACATCAGTCTGGATTTTTAGGCGCTTCTATGGGCCTTCAGTAGCCAGATCAGGTATGTTACATTAGGGTTGGAATTAAATTCTGCAGGGTGGTAGACTTCACTCTCATTCTGTCTACTGCTGTCTTCCTTTAAACCACTCACTCAGACTTTCACATCTTCTCTTCAGCATGAGCAGCAATAGACTAGTGGTGCTTACACAAGTGTAAGATAAATACACTCTTCTGTAGAGTGTGATTTAGCATAATTGCATCTATAATAGAAAGAGATGTGTATTTTGTATTTTAATTTGACCAGGAACCAATGCAGAGAGAAAAAGCTTCTGCCAGCTGCAATGAAAATGCATTGCAAACACTGAAAATGCAAAAGTGTTGCAGATTAATTAAACATAAGAAGTGGGCTGCACAACAAAGAACCTGCCTGACTGAACATAGATGTTAAAATCAGGTTATAGGACAGAAAAGTCCAAAATATGGTGTAAAAAACAGTTTCCTGTTTTTATTTTTATTTATTTTTTAATATTCTCTTTATTCTTGAACACCACTTCCTCAAGTAATTATGGTATAACTTAGCACTAATGCATTTTACTGAGAGAATTTGGAACAGCCTTTCAGCATTTCTTCAGGGCACAATATTACTAAGTTTTAAAATATATTGATATATTGTAATATATTGTACGCATGACTTTCACACAATGTGGGAATCTGAAACAACAGGATGGCAAAATCCTGAAAAATGACTCTTTTAATTGAGTAAACATATTTACACAATTTATTTTCAGCAAGCATTTAATTTAACTTCATCAAGTCTGTCACTACAAACATACTTGCTGTATTCATTTAAAAATAAATACATGTTATAGCAGCTTAGATACAGTAACATCCTGTATTACAATAGTGGAGTTCATTTAAACCATCTGATTGAATTACTTTATAGAATTTAAGAGGATTTCATGATCCCATTATTCCAAATTCCTAAGGCATTAAGACGTGGCAATGAGGACCTTTTTGGGATTGAACATAAACCTTATATTTATAATACATTATATTGCGGCCAGCTTATCTACGGCAGTAGTGTAGCAATATCTTTTTTTCTACACATGATTTTTGGACTGCCTTTAGTTCCTTTTTTTATAGAGTAAATGAGGAGTCAGTGTGTTTGCATGCACACATGTTGGGGTGGGGGTCGCTAAGAAGGCAACTAAACCAGTGGTGTCCAACACTCACCTGTTAAGTGTTTTAAAAACTTCTCCTTCTTTCTGAGGTCCCTGGGGAAGATTTCTGTAAGGAGACAGGAAGAGAGGGTCAGTGGTCAAACCCTGGGTGACGACCCTAAAGCCGAGAACACCAGTCCAGTTACTCGACTCCCAACATTCCCCGGCGCGATTACACTCAGCTTAAGACCAGCAGGTCTGCCTTTAGTTCAACACCTGATCACATGCACCCACTTTCTTTCTGCTCAAAAAACCCGGGACCACTTTACAATAAGACTACGCTTATAGAGGGTTTATAAATGATTTATAATCAGGATGTTAATTAGGTTGTATACAGTTTATAAAACATTAATAAGCATTTATAAACAAGTTATGCCAGTTACACCATCACTATTTGGTGACATCTGATGTTTTAATGGCCGTGGTATGGTAACACATACCTGATGACACTGACATTTTAACAAACTGCCAGAGAAGCTCAGCAACTAGCAAGATCTGAGATCCTGCCAAATAGTAAGCCTGCATCAGTTTAAGACAAACATTATTTATAACTGCTTATAAATGTTTTATAAGCTGTCTACAACTTAATTAACTGATTTTAAATCATTCTAAACCTTTTTATAAGGATAGTGTTATTGTAAAGTGATAACAAAAACCCTTTATTAAATACAGTGAGTTAGCCTCAGCTAACAACACACGAGTGTATAAAAAAAGACTGAAATCTGTTCGTCCTGTTAACAGCTTTCAAAACATTATTAAGACACTAAACAGCTGTAAATTAAAATGGAGAGATGCATGATGAACGGAACTGTAAATCTAAAACGAGTGAGAACACTGTAGAACATTGAGAACAATGTTAGAATAAAGGTCATTTGCAGAATTAGCATTGATTGGGGAGCTGAAATCTGGAGAAATGTAACCAGACCAAAAAATTAATGGAACTACATCATATATTAGTTGTGCATTATTACATATTATTATATCACTTAATACTTTCTACCTCGTTGAAATCTTGAAATATTGTATAAAACATCAGTTGAATAGTAGCTTTTGTGTGTTTATACTACATATGGTTGCTGCTGGAACAAATTCCCGTATCTCCAAAATTGTTACTTTTCGGGAGGAGGAAGAAACATTTTTAACATCTAATGGGAGTTAATGTAAAATATTTCATCCAAAGTCATTTTCAGTAAGGATGCACTGAATTCGGGCACCAAAAATTTTCGGCTGAAAACGGCAAAAAATTGATTTTTTTTTAACGGGACCGAAACAGTGATGACACAATGAAGACGCAACCGCAGCCTGCAGGCGCCAGACTGGATTAGAGTCAGCATGTCTGCCGTGTGGGCGCATTTCGATATTTCT
>JBBIGA010000132.1:29359952-29372112 GCA_037576975.1 Alestes dentex | reverse complement strand
ACAACCCTCTGCATTTATCCGGACTTGGGACCGGCACAAGGAATCACTGGCTTGTGACCTCTTATGGTTGCATTCAATGTAGACACATCTACTGTATTCAAATCATGTAGAGTAATATCATAATCAATAAAGATAAATTAGAGACCAGGTTTTCTATGGATAGTGATATGTAGAGCTGATTTCATTCATTTCTCTGTGCTGTTGTGTTTAGTTCTTCTTCCGTGGTACTGAAGCAGTGTTGGACTGAGGGCTAGCAATTAGCGGGGGTTATCAGAATTTTAGGACCATTTTCAGGTTTAATTAGCAATATCAGCTCAATTCTTGTTTGGGGGGTGTCATTTCAATGTGGTGTTTGCATGTTCAAAGAGATGCTCGGCTGCCCCCTAGGTGTAAATATTTGCATCCTGGGCTGGACTGGTTTCTTGTCTGCTTTGTTTCTCTCCCTTTTGCCCTACTAGCACTAGGTAGTCTCCTGAAGCTCTGATTAAGGATAAGTGATTTAGATAATGAACAGATTGGTAACTTTAATATTCGGGTGAACATTTCTGCCTTCAGTACTACCTGAATAATTGTGCCACATTCACCGTTGGATAACAGTAATTAATGTGTTTGTTATATGGTGTGTCTTTTTTCTCTTAAAACATCCATTCATCCATTTCCAAACTTAAAACCCAGATAAGGCTCCTCCCCACATGTATAGAAAATGCTGAGCTCAGGAAATGCAGGACTCAATAAACGCATGACTGTCGTACTTATATGATGAGCTGTGCCTAGATTATGGTAATTTATTAAACTGGGATTTTGATTGGTTGATGTTAAATGCTGCAGCCCTAATACATGTAAACCCAATAGGCCTGTGGGTTGCATTAAGCTTCTTATTCATACGGCAGAATCAGTAGCATAATAGATTCACACTGCACCAGGAATATTTGTGCGCAGTGGACATGATTTTATGATATCATCCGTATTTGTGGTGGGGTGTGGTTTTCAAATCTTATCTGATACATTTCACTCCTCGTTGCTCACAAGCAGCTCAACACCGGCATGTTTCATTTGATGCCATTATTTAAAATATTTGCATGTCAGTTCCGATATCGCAGATTGGGCCACTGGGGGAGCTGCAGATAGAGGCTACAACAACATGTTGGATCCATGTTCCTTCTTCCTCCTCATACTGAACATCTCTCTGGAGCACATGACGCTTCACACACTTGGTCATGCCGCGACACAGGATGGATATTCCCAGGCCTGCCTGAGAAGTTCTCATAATCTTACTGAGTTTATGGCTGTCTAAGTGAAATGATAAATGATGATTAAAGCTGTAGTAGGCCAATTGCATTTTTTCTTTTTGCAGTCACTTTTACCTCACAGGCTCTGAGCCAAAAAATGGTCAAGATGAGTAAAAAGAGAGTTTGTCTTGGAGTGCTTTGTTGTCTCCTCCTTGAAAGAGCATAAATCTTCACAAACGGTCATCGGCCGGCAAATAAAAAGTTATTTCGACATCGTCTAAATAAAGGGAAAACATTGGAAAGTGACTCTTTCCAAGCAGATGTCGGATCCCTGTCGGCTCGCTGACAGTGGAGTTACTCATTGTGAGTGGGCTTTCCAGCTTTGGTTTGTAGAATTCAGGGGGATTTTCTGGGTCGAAGGCAGCCATCGATGAAGTGTCTGGCATTGTGGGCTAGATTTCCCATAAGTGAGTCAGCGTAATAGGAGATAGAGTTGAAGAACATAACGGTTGCCGTGTGCATGACTCCAGCTGCTGCTTCAGTGAAATGCAAGCAGTGGCATCAGTGACATCAGTCTACTTCCAAAGTATGCTCAGAAACGTAATCGAGTAATTAGAATCTGAGGGTAATCAGTTACTATTTCCAAATGAAAGAGCCGCCTGGTGATGATCTCATACATATGGGATGATGTCAGTGTTCTTAGGCAGTGTTTCATGGGCTTCAACTTCACAAAGAATTACTATAGATAATCAAATTAAGTATGACACAACTGAAATTAGTCACTACGTTTTAGTAGCATCAATCACTACAATCACTGCAATGAACAATAGGAATACATTTCCATCAAAGTTGTATTTGATGAACTAGGACACGCTTATGACATGTAGTAAAAGTGTGCATATACATTTGGGTTTTTCTATGAAATAGAAGGCACACTGACACATTGCTGCCAGCAGTACTGCTAGCGCTAGTCTCTACAGTGACGCGTCTTCACATCATGTCTCATATTCTGAAAGCTGTCACTGGTGACTGCAGAGAATTAAATGTCGGTTAAAGGTGCAAATAAATGATCCAGCATTGCATGGTCAATATTACAGAACAGTTTCATTGAGGATGGAAAATGGCTTGGCTACATTAGGTAAGTGTGCATTTTGCCTGAAACCACATAATGGCTCAGAGACTGCATCCTTCACATGTGTCTTACACTTAAGTCATTTTTGACATAAACTGACCCAACAAAACATTTGTGATTCACTCCCTCGGTTGTTGGAAAATCATCATTTACCCTCCCACTGACCAGCATATTGTCAATCACCCCCTTGTCAATCACTGGCCTAGAGTAGACCTGACTGCAAGTTGTTAGTCACTGGAGACTATAGATCGTGGCCGTATTGCATTCCTTTGCAATTCTTGCACACTTAACATCTCTGTACCTAGAATACAGTGTTATTGTATTCACTCACAATGCTATTGCTCCTGTTGACTGCACTGTATGTTTTGTTGTCCTGTAAATGATTGTACTGTAGCTCTTGTGTTTTGTTTTTTTTTGCACTCTCTCTTTAGTCCTGTCCTGCACCTGTGTAGTCTTGTGGTGTTTGTTTTTTTTTTCTTTGTGTCACACCATGGTCCTGGAGGAACATTATTTCATTTCACTGTGTATTGTGTACAGGGTAGAAATGACAACAAACACCTACCAGACTTGACTGCCCTCGTTTCACTAGCAATGATTTAGCCAAGTCACAGCAAGATTGCTTTACAGTGATCATTGTGCTGTGACACTATTTTATTTCTCAGAGAGTGGGAAATATAACAATGTTTCTGAAAGATGACTGCATTTCCACTAAATGAACATATTCCTTACATTCCGATAAGCTTCAAGCTGCGGTGCGATTCCTGTTAAAGCTGTAGCGCTTCCTGGTGTGTGTGTGTGTGTGTGAGTGCTAACTGGCCTCAGAGACTTGATGCTTTCCTCATAAGGTTTGGGTCAAAGGCCCCACACACACATAAACACAGACCAATTACATAATAGACCTTCAACCTCACCAGACTAACAATCCTTGAGAGCTCATTTACAGTGTGCTTGGCAAATCAATCAATGCAGGAGATGTCAGATGTGTATTCTGCTTTCGAGGAATTACTAATGGACGTCTTCTCACTTATCAGCTCTGTGTGTTTGAGTGTGTGTGTGTGTGTGTGTGTGTGTGTGTGTGTGTGTGTATGGGTTTGTTTGTGGCATCTCTGGTTACTCTCCTGGGACCAGTCTAGTACACTCTGTTCTGTGCTGGGAAAAATGGGGCATTCTGGCCACATGACTAGGCGGAAGTGCCAGGGATGCTGGGAAGTCAGAGAGAGACTGTCATTCCTGGGCAACTGTGTGTGTGGTATCGTTGCACGTGTAGAAGCAATCAATAGCTATAATACACTTACAGTAAAGCATGTTATCTGGAACACATATAGAAAAAAAAGAACGAGACTGAATAATTTGTAATGTCTGTGAAAACTTTACATTCAGCAGGGCCTTTTCTATGAGCAGTGCTATTAGCTATCATATATATATATAAGTTGTAAAGTATCAAGATTTCATTTTTGCAAAACAGTAGTTGTGATCTTTTGTGAGCTGGTTAGAAAAACACAGGTTTGTACAGAAGCGGCTATAAAACAAATTGTATATCTTTTTTATACGCATAATCTGTCTCTTTTTCTTGCAACACCACTCCATCATGTTTAATATGAAACAGAAGTTTCATATTATCGTCACAAATTTTCAAGCCAAAATGGCTCCCACGGCACAGGATATCCTTTCCAGTTAAAGTTCTAGGCCTATCAACAGAATCTAACACTGGCTCGGGCCTTCTGTGCCAGGTGACCGTGTGGTAAACAGCTTATAAAGGACAACAAATAAGAAAGTCCTGAAATGTCCCCATTTTTTCTTACAGTACTATGAAACTGAGGGGGTGTGGGCCTCTGAGGCACAGGCTAACAGCGCCTTTCTGAACTAAAGCTGAAGGCATTTGGAGAAATTTAGTTATATTGTTAAGTGAGGGGAAGATGTTACGATAGAAGGAGAAGAACAATCCTTTCCACCCACACAGTACTACAAGTAGGGAAAGGAAGCATTCAGAAGACAGCACTCAATAGAGGGAGGGGGGAGCCTATTCTTTCCCCAAAAAAGAACCATATTGAATGACTGAGAGAGGAAGCATTCAGAGAGCAGCATTCTCACCAAATGATGGAGAAGAAGACATCCTTCAAACCCAGTGAGTATCACACAGGGGGAAAAAAGAGTGAGAAAAAAAATCAATTAGCATTAAACAGCACCAAAAAATTGATAGAGCAGCACACCGACCAATAGAATCAGAAGAAACCCTGACAGAGCATCACACTGACCAATAGAGAGAGAGAAAACACAGCCAGAGCATCACATTGACCAATAGAGAGAGAGGAAACACAAACAGAGCATAACACTGACCAATAAAGAGACAGGAAATGCAGACAGAGCAGCACATTGACCAATAAAAA
Source organism: Alestes dentex (assembly GCA_037576975.1). NCBI lineage: Eukaryota > Metazoa > Chordata > Actinopteri > Characiformes > Alestidae > Alestes > Alestes dentex. The sequence goes on along the minus strand of JBBIGA010000132.1, from coordinate 29,367,364 downwards.
CAGAGGAAACATGGACAGAGCAACACACTGACCAATAGATGGAGAGAAAACACCAAAAGTGCAGCACACTAACCAACATATTGAGAGAAAACGCAGACAGAGCAGCACACTAACCAATAGAAGGAGAGGAAACACAAAGAGATCAGCACAGTGACCAGCAGAGGGAGTGAAAATGCCCAGTTAGCAGTATACTGAATCACAGAGAGAGAGGAAACACAGACAGAGCAGCACACTGACCAATAAGAGCAGAGGAAACAGATGAATATAAGAGTGCAAGTGCAGTGCAAAACATGCCTTGATGCGACTGCAATATACCCTCACAGTGCAACTGAATTTAACATTGTCGTCAACATTGTCATGACAAACCAAACAAAAAATACATTAAAGTTAAGAGACAATGGTGTTAAGGAATAAAGTTTTTACACTAAACCATTCTCAAGGGTGTAAATCTGCAACAGCTAAGAAAACAACACGGAATGTGAGTACAAACTGCTTTATTATGACATCCTGAGATGTTTAGTAATGTTATTCAGATGGCAAATATTTTCTCATCCGAATTTGAGGCTTATACCTTCATCTAATCACTTTAGCTGCTGCCATTGTTAAAGCAAGTTATTCAGTTACACATCTTTTGAGATCCTAATGCAAATTCTGGCACAAAGGAACTCTAAATGAGGGAGAGGGAAAAGAAACGCCTACAGAGAAGCACACTAAGCAATAACTTGGTGTGCACATGGACAATACGCTGGACGGGCCAAAGAATTCTAAAGCCACAAGAAAATAGGCTGTCCTGTATTTCCACAGAGTTTTAATTTGACATCTCTTTTTTAATTTATATTTAAATCATTACTGCTTTTGCGTCTCCGTGTGACTGTGCAGTCGTGGCATAAGCAATTTCCTCTGAGATCAATACACTGTTCTGATTCTGATTGATTCTGGTACTTCCTACGAAGACTTTGGTTTTTGTCTGTAACACCATTTTGCGGATGTTGGTGGCCAGGGCTATTTTCTACACCAGGAGGCAACAAGCTAATCAGCAAAGCGAGCTCAGTTGGGGGTGAAGAACCCAACAACTTGGAAACTGTGGTTCAAAAGAGAACATTGTCTAGACTTCATGGACAATGCTGATCACCCACTCTACAGTGCTGTGGTCAAACAGAGAAGTACTTTTAGCCACAGACTGACCAGCATAAAGTGCTTTTGCCACAGAAAACCCCTACCCCAGTCACCCACCCACCCATGAGACTCTATAACTCCTCCCCATCACACACCCATCAGAGTCTATAACTCCTCCCCCTTCACCCACCCACCCATCAGACTCTGTAACTCCTCCCCCTGTCACCCACCCACCCATCAGACTCTGTAACCCTTACCCTGTCACATACACATACACACTCACAATAATCTGTGCAATAACTTGCTGCCGTAACCTGCTGGTATTTCTTTTTGTGAGCAAAATCATTATGTGCAGTATCTTGTTTTTCAACCTCTGAGCTCCAGCCCCTAGTGAGATATGGCAGTCCTGACTGGACCATTGGCCATTCTTATTCATGCAAAATGTTGCTACAATAGACAAAAAAATTGCAAAAATGGGAGCACGGAAAATGAATCGTCCAGTGAGCAATACTCTAAACTAAAGAGGGGGAGGAAACATCTACCACGAATGACAGAATCTAAGAAAAACAAGAGCACCCTGCCTTTAAAGAGAGCAACCTGGTCAGCTGTGCTCTGTTCAACTCGCTGCCACAGATGACTGTGGTATTTAGAGCTGTGAAAAATAATCTTTTTTAAGACGCATAACAATGTGAGCATAAACAATTCTGAATCAATGCAGAACAATAAAATAATCAATTTTTCATTCATCATTTTACTGATTTTAAATTTTAAATAAAATGCCCTCTGTGCAAGGTTACTGTTTTCATTCTAGACCCCACCCCCGATCTCTGCCCAGGTCCTACATTCATTACCTGGGCTTAATGTGAGTAGAAAAATGGCAGAAGGTGAGCAACATGTTCTCAGAGATGTTTTAAAAGCAGATGTTTGGAAGCATTTCGGCTTGAAAAACATATACTTTAAGACCTGGAGGACAAGATGACATTGTAATGCATCAAGGATCATTCTGCAGTCGAATCACTAGCATTTGAATCGTAATTGGTTTGAATCGTGAGTCCAGTGATGATTCACAACTCTACCGACAATGCTGTGATTAGTGTGTAAATGCTACATTAGGACCATGTTTTCATGATCTGCTTATCATTACTCTTTTATGTGCATCACACATTGTAAAAACCCTTCGATCAGAAGAAACTAAAAGAGACGGACTCAGCCTTCAACGGATCTGTGTTGTTTCTCGGGAGCTGCAAGGCACGAGTCCTTGCCAAGACGTTGTGAGGAGCGTGGTTTGCAGATGATGTATGTGCTCCATCAACATGACTGATCAAACTGGTGTTATCTTCTTGTGGAGAGGCTCTGCAAGAAGGTCACTGAGAAGACTATCCCAGCTGTACACAAAGTAGGCCTGTTGTGTTTATGTTAAATAGTGCATTTTACAAAAAGCCAGAGCAAAAAAAAGGCTGTTATTTCAGGTCATCTGAACTCCCTTCATGAACCTATTGTGTTCCATCTCATGTTTCTCTGAAGAGTCTTCTCCTTGCCCTCTTAACCACAGGAGAGAGCTAAAACGCACCTGTTTCAACCACTACCCCCAGAGTTCCTTCTGGCACTAGATAGCCTGTGTCAATCACGGAAAGCACATCACAGGAAACGTGCTGGGCTGAGGCCCAACTCCGCTTACGGCTTCCTCACTTTACAGCCATGGCTGTGCGACCCCAGGGTCTACGTGTAGGACTGTTAGCATTGGATCTGACAGGTCCAGAACCGATTACACACCAGCTCATGCTGGACGTGCCAGCGACGCAGGAGACTGTGAATAGATAACAAAACAGCTCACAGCTGGAGCCGGAGAGGCTCACAGGGAAAGGCACGGTGATGCACGACGCATAGACAAGATCATAACCTCTGAAAGCAGAGGCTTAATCTTCTGCCAGTGAAGGGCAATCACAGATATCGTCCCAAAGCAGCTTCTCAGGCCTCTCTTGAGCAAGCCTACATAATTCAAAAACAAAGGTGCCAAACAAGTTCTTTGAACCACTGGTGGCTCCTCAAAGGACTTTTCAGTGGACAGCCTATCAAAGATGATCACAAGAAGTACTAAACACAGCATCTAAACATCATAAAAAATATTTGTTTTTATATTACCAAAATAAAATATTTACTGTTGAGCAAGCAGCCAGAGAGCCACAATGAATAAAGCAGAGGAATCACCCAGAGAGCAGAGAAGAGGAAACGCCCAGCGAGCATCACGCTAAACTACAGAGTGGGAGGAAACACCTACTATGAATGACAGAATCTGAGAAAAACAAGAGCACCCTTCCCATCCAGAGAGCAGCGAGGCCAGTTGCGCTCTCTTGCACTCGCTGCCACAGATGACTGCAGTATTGCTGTGATTAGTGTGTAGACGTTACGTAGGTCTATATGATATATGGAGATAGAAAATCAGTTGGAGCACAAAGAAGTGCTCACAAACTCCCACTCCAGCTAATCAACTAATTAATAAACCTTTTCTGGGCTGAGGTGAGTGTATCAGCTGAAAAAAAGAAACTGCAGAGCAAGGGGGATCCAGGTTGAGAACAACTGGTTTAGAGAAAACTCTTTTTACGTGTGCTCAAGTGTTTTGAGCCATAAGCAGTCATTATTGAGCCAAGCCAATGTCTTCCTCTATACACTAGAGCAACTTGGAATATCCATGCTAAGTTAATGCTTGATGCTGGTATAACCCGAGCGTGAGGTCTACAGCCTCATGTCGGCCACCATATTCATCAGTCCTGGTGAAATATTGATCCATTATCGCCCTCTTCTGGATGGAGAGAGTAAACCCATACTTCCTCTGCTCCACAGTAAGGACTGTCTTATTAGTGATTGAGTAGCCATTGTATTAGAAAATACTAGGAGTGCAATGATCTTATTGTGTTTCATACAATACATTAAATTCACTTAAACTTAAACTTTTTGGTGATATGTGCATTTTGTTGGTGTCCTTTACATATTAATGATAGTGACAATTTATCAAGATAAATATCAGACAATATCTGTGAGAAAGCCTTTTATATAACATAATTCCGTTTGATAATTTTCCAAATAAAACGCCAGTTTTTAATTAAAAATGTGATTATGCAAACTAGCCATGGCTGATTCACAGAGAAAATACATTTTAAATTATTTATTTGATCAAATGTGATAGCCCCAATGACCACACACCCATCCAAAACCACACCTTGACTTTTTTGTCATAAAACAATACATTAACAAACATACAATTGAGATTTTCCATGCACATGTCAAGAGAGACAGAATCCTGTCAAAAGAAGAAACTGAACAAAAAGCGCGCACACACACACACAGCAATGATGCAACAGTCATCAAAGATATCCCATAGTAGTTTTAGCTCCTCCTCTCAGTTCCAGTAGCTGTTATGGACATTTTCCCACAACACATACCGTGAGCTTTCTTCCAGCATCTTTCTCTTTCATGACATTTTCTACTGAACTGTCTTTGGGGTCTTCATCCATTGGTCCCATCCACCATTCTGGGCCACACACGTGGGAAAAATGGGGACAAGCATGGCCACTTTACTAGAATAGTCACCAGTATGACCACCCTGGCCCGGTCTACTGGGTTTTCTTTGAGTTTTCTCTAGCTGCTTTTCTCTTTAATTGCAGTGTCTTCAACTCCGTCATAGTTGAGAAAGTCCTCTTCACCCACACAGCCTGAAACACATCATTAATGTCAGAGTCACTTAAGTTCACTTAAGATGAAAATATATCATTAACTCAAATTCTTTCTATTGATTGACTTTTTGAGGCATACTTGAATCTGCAGCATCGTGTAGAAAAAGATGGACCATAGTCTGTAATCGTAAACTATAAAGGGCACCTATATGGTCAGTTAAGATGATAAAATGGTCAGTGAGTACAGATACAAGGGCTTGGCTAGTTAATGTACACATATAAAGAAAACGGTTTACATTTTGTTGGGTTACTCAAAAATATTGGTGTCAGTTCATTAGTGTTAAAAATATCATTATTATATAAGAACCCAAAACAAACACTAACATACACTGAAGTAGAAGATCTTTGCCTTTTATCGGTTACTGTTTCAAAGAAGGTTTTGTCAGTAGAGCAACTACATATAGATACTTTGATCAGTTTTGAATATCAAAACATCTTCAGATCATGTACTCCATGGATTTTTTTCCTTTCTTTCAGTGGGATAATTTTACATGGGCATTATTAAAAGACATTAGAGGGGCTCTGATGAGATCTTACCACAATGATGATGGTGTTGAACAAGAGTGGCACCGAATACACCAATGATATGAACATTCCCTTGGAATCAAAGTACTGGAACTTGGAAAACGACCTGAAATTCAATTTAGATTGCTGATCAAACTGTCGACAAGTAGAAAATCTGTTCCAACAAAAACTGGGAGAAAAAAAATCCACTTACCTCCAGTTCATAGCTGCCAGCTCATTCAGATATTCAGCACTGTACACCATTGCAACTGAGGATGGCAAAGAGGTTCACATCAAGCAGAATTCAGCAGTTTTGAATCAGTAGTACAGTGCAGGAAAGGGAAATGTCTCACCCATCATGAGAAAGTGGAAGATCTGGAGTCTGTAATGCCTGCAGGTGAAGAGAGTAAAAGCAAAACACAATAGGTGGAACACCAACAGGCCAAGGAGCCACGGCTCAGACCACTCAACCTGGACAGAGAGAGGACAAGACCTTATTTATTCTTGTTATTCTCATTGTGGCGTGGAGTATCTAACATCAGTAAAAAATCTGCAACAACTGTAGCTTTAAAAACCGCACTATTCTTCTCTGCACTCTTTTAAACACTTGCACTTCTATCGCACTTTCAATTTTCATTTATTGATTTACTATGCATTCTTTTATTGCTTTTATTTTTGTTCCCATTCTTTTATTTTTATTCTGTTCATTGAAAAACTTTTTGTAGATGATATGCTATATAAACGTGAACAAATCTATATATAAATCCATATATGAATCTATACTTAAATAAGCCATTTACTACTAGCTAGCTAGCTAGCTAACCAGCTCAAAGTGTCCTAAACTACCCATAAGCGTCCTTACAGACTGCAAGAAATCCCACGTCGATGTAATTCGTATATTGCTGAACCCATTAACAGGAATGGAGCTGATATTCTTTGCTTTTTGGCTGCTCATTTTGTAAAAAAAATAAAAATAAAAATAAAAATAACCCAGCAGGTTTCAATTAGCAAATCTGCTCATCCACTATCCTAACAATACCCTTCCGTACACATCACTGCGCTGAGGAGTGGCTTTAAAAAAAAAAAAGGTCCTCGTGCGTTCCCTTAAACGTCTCTGCTTTCGTACTTGTGTGAATTCTGCAACACGAAGCATTTGAAAAATATTTTTATGCAGAGAAACTGTATATTATATTGAATTTTTCACTTGTGAGACTAATAAAGGTTTATCTTATATTATGTGTGTGTGTGTATTATGCGTTTATATACACATATTAATATACACCTATCATTTGTATGGATTGTTTCAGAGCAACAATTGGACTTTTATTTTGAAATGTGTTCCGCACAGGCGACAGAAACACACAGGGTCACAAAAAGGGTCGAGTTAAAAACAAACGTAACAAATATAACTGCAATAAAGTGTTTTTTAAAAAAACAATCCTCCAAAGTACGCTTGAATGAGCTCCCACTGCAGATAATTCTGATTTAGCGCTGGCTGCCCATATTTGGTTTGTCTTAACATCGATCCTTCCTACGTAGTGGAGACCTATACTAAATGGACAAAAATATTGGGACAACCCTATTTTACAGGATTTGAGCTAGGCACCTTACTAGGACCCCTAACTATTTGATACCGTAGTAATACGTTATTTACTAATGGCTTTAAGAATGATGACAGTGGATTATACGTATTATCCAGTACTGTGCAAAAGTCTTGAGCCATCTCTCGTTTCTTTATATTTTGCTTCCAAAGAGCCAGATTTTCTTGTATTATTTATTGTAGTTTTGAGGAACAGTTCTCCAAGCATCCTGAGGGACTCTCAAGGACCAGCCACAAGCTGAGTGAATGAGTTCCAGTACAGAAAAAATACACTTTAAATGATAATAACATACTTTATACAAAGTTTATAACAAGTTTACTTAACTGACAGATATTTTTTTTTACATAATTTACATTTTCAGCAAAGAGATGTAACAGTATGGTTGGAAAGAGAAATGGAGTAGGAGTTATCCTGAAGGAGGAGTTTGCTAGGAACGTGCTGGAAGTGAAAAGGGTGTCAG
>JBBIGA010000132.1:29334668-29350103 GCA_037576975.1 Alestes dentex | reverse complement strand
GTGTGTGTGTGTGTGTGTGTGTGTGTGTGTGTGTGTGTGTGTGTGTGTGTGTGTGTGTGTGTGTGTGTGTTACACAGGACCCCTTTGCACTATGCGGCTGCCAATAGGAGGTATCAGTGTGTGGTTATTCTGGTGGGAGCAGGAGCAGAGGTCAATGAGTGTGACCAATCAGGCTGCACTCCTTTACACTACTCGGCTGCTTCTACAGCTTTTTGCAGGTACAGCGCAGTCTCACACAAACATGCAGGCACGAAACATTTGCATCATGGAGTGTTTTAGTAGCTACTATACATACTCATTGTTGACAGGCTACATATTGTCGCTATCTGAAAATGACACTTTCAGTCTTGTATGGTTAGGTGGGTTATTTTTAAAGGTCAGTACCACCGTAATAAAAGTACTGTGAAATCCTAATATGCAGTAGCATCTTCAGTACTGCTTGGTTTTAGGAGCTGAATCTCTTACTTTTCAGGTTGGATAGAGCCCAGCAGATCCCTGAGGATGGAGAGAAGGAATCCTTCATGTATGTCCTCTTTATTCAGATTTTTCACAGTCACTTCTATTTTTGCTTAATAGCAGCTTTGTTAAAGCTGACCTACTATTTGTTTGGCACCTGAAAAATAGTTATTATTTGAACTTTGGTTCTGGCTAGTATAACACATTGCTGTTATGAAAGTAGGTAAAAAGGTTTTACAAGTGGGTAACAAGGATTTATCTGTTTCCATGTTTGCCTCTGCTGTTTGTAAGTATTGTAAGAAGCCTTTGTGTGTGTGTTTTAGGTGTGTTGAATATTTGTTAGATAATGGGGCAGACCCATGCCTGCGCAACTGTAAAGGATACAGCCCTGTCCACTACGCAGCTGCCCATGGCAACAAGCAGAGCCTTGAGCTGGTAAGGAGCCAAACTGGAATGCAGAATGTTTTCGACACATGCTGTAGATTTTATGATAAGATAAACGTTTAGGAAATTTGCATTGGTACAACAGCAAAGTGGACAGAACAAGGAGAAGAAAGTAGAAGCAACATAACCTATAAATACTAGACAATATAACAGTGTAATCTGAACCTTACTCCATAAAAAAAACTGTGTGTGTTATATTTATTTATACATATGTATGTATATATGTTCAGGAGGAGTCGTATTTTAGAGACCCGCCGGTTAAAGCACACATTTGACGGCAACTGAGCTCAATAGCCTCTTTTAATTTAATTTACAGTAATAAAACTACTGGGATTTAAGAAGAAAAAAGGGGCGGACTGGAAAAGAATGGCTGTCTGATGTACGGCGGCCGTTTATTATTCCCTGAAAACCGTTCGCCTCGCCAACACACTGTCCCAATACTTTTGTCCTGACGTTCCAAGCGGCATAGCTCTGCTGCACAACCACCCAGACACTTCAAACTTCACAGTTATATACCTCTCTAGAAGACATTTTCAATGAGCCCTTATTTGCAATTTTAGCCTCCGTAGATCACAAGATGTTCGCCAGAAACCGCGAGAGCCGGAGCGCATCCATCTTCAAAAAACCGGACGTGCACGAGAATCAGTACAAAAACATTTATACAGTTGTATTTTATATGGAAATGTAGCTGAATTTACATTCATACTTGTTACAAAATTAGTACATTTTTCTTAATAATTTGGAAGTAAAATGCGTAAAAAAACATATTGCCACGAAAAAAGCCATAAAAAAATGCGGAGAATATTTGCAGGTTCCGCGTTATTGTGGAGATTTGCACATAAAACGTGCAGGTCACCGTGCTGTTTGTGTGTCTTGAGTGAAGTATCTCCACACATGTGATTAAGTCTGTGTTCTCTGATGCATGTCTCTCATCTTGTTGTGTTTAGATTCCTCTCGCACCATCGGTACCACCCTTTTTATGAAGGGACTATAATAATTGGTTAAACCAAGGAACGTGTGTCAGCGTCAGCCAGTCAGAGGCAGAGACTGCATTGTGTACACAAGCGAGGGCATAGAGAGGGGAAGAAACACACGAGTAGTCGACTTTTTTTGTTAATGCCCTTATTTTTTTTATTTATCCATATATGTGTGTGTGTGTATGTGTATGTATGTATATAGTGTGTGTGTGTGTATGTAGATAGATATAGTGAGCGAAGAAAGGTTTCCTAATATCACTTTGTCCTTTATTTGGTAGCTACTGGTGATGTCCTTCAATACATCAGGAGATGCAGAGAACTGGGAGCCTGTCAGTCCATTACACCTAGCAGTACGTATATTTAATCAGAATCCTGTTTGTCTTGATCTCAACACAGCAATGAAATTTAGGTGTCAAATGTCTGATAAAGACATACCAGCACCACACACACTGCCCCACCACATCACTGCTGCAGTTCTGAGAATTATCCGTAACCCACAATCCATATAATATTTGATCATTGGTGATCAATTGGTGTTCCCAAACTATTGGATTTAGTAGATGGTGGTTGGCAACTGGTTCATCAACAGACTGGTTTCATGTAGTCAGTAGTTCTATACCACACCTGTATGGTAGGTAGACCTGATAAAATTGGTCACTGATTGTAGGTACAAGGTGGGTGAACTTTACACACCCTCAGCTCAGCAACAAATACTAAAATAGAGTGGCAAGAAAACAAATGTGAACCTTTTGGACTATCATGGTTTTCTGCAGTAATTTGTCATAAAATGTGATCCGGTCAAGGCTACTGACAAATATAATGTGCCTTAAATAATAACACAAGGAAATCCTGATCATGTCTTTATTGAGAGCAACCATAAAAATAAAACTAGTGAAAAAAGTATGTGAAGCTTCGAGTCAATGACTTCTAAAAAGCTCATTGGAGTCGGGTATTAATATAACTGGAGTCTTGTTAAGAAGATGGGTTTGGACTAGAGCTACTCTGACTGATTAAAAACCACTCAAAACTTTTGGAGTTTGCTTCGCACAAGAATACACTTATGTGAGCCGTGCCTCGCCTTAAAGAGCTTTCAGAGGATCTACGATCAAGAATTGTTCATCTACGTAAAGCTGGAAGGGGTTTCAAAGTGATTTCAAGGACTTTAGAAATTCACCAGGTCTACGGATGGAGATACTTTGGGACTGTGTCTACTCTACCAAAGATTTGAAAGCATAATTGGAACTGGCTAACTTCTGTGTTCATAAGTCTACAGTACGTAAAACATCACGAACAGGACACCACGAAAGAAGCTGCTGTTTACTAATAAGGACATTGCTGCAGCGATACCACAGCGGCAAATTGTTTTGTGGACTGATGAAAGTAAGATTTAACTATTTAGAAAGAGAAAACAGCACAACATCTGGTGTAAAAAGGGCACTGCATGTCAAAACATCATCCCAACCTGAAAGTATGGTGGAGGAAACATGATTTGGACCTGCTTTGCTGCATCAGGGCCTGGCCAGCTTGCATTCATTAACGGAAGATGAATTCCGAAGTGTATCAAAAATTCTTCAGGATAATGTGAGAATGTTTGTATGTCAGTAGAAGCTGAAGGTGATGCAGCCAGACAATGACCCAAATCACCACAGCAAGTCTACAACAGAATGGCTACAGAAAAACAAAATCTGCCTTTTGGAGTGGCCCAGTCAAAACCTCAACCTGATAGAAATGCAATAGAATGACTTGACACGAACCATGCACATGATACATGCAAAGAATATGACGGAGCTAAAGCAGCTCTGCCAGGAAGAAAGGGCTAAAATTCTTCCTGAACGATGTGCAGGTCTGATTGACAGCTACAGGACGCGACTGGTTGAGGTTATTACTGCCAAGGTTCACTGGTCAACCAGTTCGTAGTTTTTTTAGGATTGTCCTCAACAAAGACATGTAAGATCAGAATTTTTTGTTATTATTATAGACAAATTTTATTTCAGATCGCATTTTATGACAGATTAATGCAGAAAACCATGAAATTTCACATACTTTTTTTTGCCACTGTATGTAGGTATTTTTGCCACATACTTCTATTTGCTATATTGGTAATGGCCTCTTTCTGGTTTTCATTCACAGGCAGAAGCAGGGCACTGGGAGTGTTTGCATGTGTTGATTGATTCAGGAATGTCTGTTGATGTGTGTGACACTGTGGGCAACTCTGTGCTCTATGTGGCCTCTCAGAAAGGCCACTCCCGCTGTGTGGAGCTCCTGCTCAGCCAATCAGCGTCCTGCATGTTCACTGAACATTGCAACAGGTGGAATCCACTCCACATCACAGGTAAAGAGGGTCCCGGTGGGTTTGAATGCATTCTGCCAGGTTAAAGTTGTCTCTGTTTTCACCGTTTGTACTATTCCCTTAAAATACCAGCATAATGTGAAATTATCCCTCAGATATAACATGCATGTTTTTTTTGTTTGTGTATTTTTTTTTTTTCTTTTTTTTCCTGCAGCTACCAATGGTCACACAGACTGTCTTCAGATGCTGTTGTCCAGTGAAGAAGACGCTGAACTCCCTAATATCTCCGACACTGAGGGACAGTGAGTGAATATTAACATCTATCATACTTTGTTTTTCTTGTTTGGTGTATATAGAATACTGGTTGGTACTAGTTGATATTTCCCAATGAGTATCCAAATGCATAGCCACTCTTCAAAACCTTCAGAACAGTAATATTATTTTTAAATTAGCCATCAATTTGAGTACATATGTTACCACAGTTCAGAATATACCCAGTAGGCAGAAAGTGTATTAATAGGCTGAGGTCCAGATTGCTATGATAGCGTCTGCAGTTGTAGCCCACTTGTTCGGGCACTGCTTGTGAGTCGTTTCTACCAATTGCATACCGTTCAAGAGTGATTTAACCTAAATACTGTGGTTATAACAGAAGCTGTAAGAGTGACATGAAGGCCACGTTCAGTCATAGTCTTGCAAATTTTGCATTGAACATTTCTTCTCACCACTAATTTAAAGTCCTTCCACTCAAGTGTTTAAATGATTTGGGCCAGTAAATACAGTGGTGCCTTGACTTACGAGTTTAATTCATTCTGTGACTTGTAACTCAAATTACTCGTATGTCAAATCAGTTTTCCCTATTGAAATGAATTGAAAGGCCATTAATCCGTTTTGGGCCTCCAAAAAACACATTTTTTATGTTTTTAAATAAGAAAAATGTGCTTATAAATAACGAATACAATAGAATGTAAAAACACAATACAATAGAATGTACTGCAATAAACTGGGTTTATTAAGTAATAATGTACAGCATTTGCCTTGGAGATCAGACAACTTGAAGATGCTTCGGCTGCTATAATTCTGGCAAAAGTTTTGAGGTAATCCTCAGTGCCTTCATATCCGCGCTCGCTGCCTCACCTCGCCTGACAACCGAGTGAATGCTGTCCTCTTTTTAAAATTCGCGAACCAGCCTGGCTGGCTTTAAACATCTCGCCCGATGCCTCGCTGGCCGAAGTGCCTGGGTCTGCTGCAGCAAATCGGCGTAAACAGCTCGAGTCTTCTCGCAGACTGGATCCTTCGTTATGGGATCTCCTGCAAGCTGCTTCTCCGTCAACCACACCATCAGCAGCTTCTCCATATTTTCATGGATAGATGTCCACTATTTAGAAGATAGTTTAGCGCCCTTGGCTGGCGTTATAGCCTTTATTACCGACTCCTTCTGCTTCAGTAAGGTGCAGACTGTAGAAGTGCTATGCTTGTACTGCTTCGCCAAGTCGACTAGACGCACACATTGTTCATGTTTTTCTGATTTCTTTAATTCAGTGCACATCGTCTGCTTCTTCTCAGTACAGTCCTTCGCACTCACTTTGGACACATGGATGGATAAACGAACTTTTGCGAAATAGCTGCAAGTACAAATGCTCGTAACCCGAATTTTAGCTCTCAACTCAAACCAAAAAATCTGCCGAGAGACGACTCTTGGAAAAACCCGTAAGTTGGGACACTTGTAAGTCAAGGTACCACTGTAACTTTAAACTCTTTGGTCTCTCCATTTCTTTTTTTCTGCAGAACTCCTCTGATGTTAGCTGTGCTGGGTGGTCACATTGACTGTGTGCATTTGCTGCTAGACCAAGGAGCCTGTCCTGATAATAAAGATCGGAAAGGAAGGACAGCCCTGCATAGAGCGGTCAGTTATACAACCATAGTCTGTGTTCAAGTTTACAGTAACCCTGTCCCTCAAACTGGTGCAATTACTCTTTGGAGCATAAAGAATGGATTCGCTCTAGATTCACATTTCCCCTCTTGTTTGCGTATGTTAAACCTTGATTTTCCACCGGACCATTCCTTTAATTGCTTGATCATACAAATGTTTAGGAAATTACATCGCCTCAAACCTCATGCAGTTCTTCATTCTTTGCAGGCATTACTTGGCTGGGAGGACTGTGTGACTGCTCTGCTGTCTCACAATGCCTCAGTCCTGATCAGAGATGTTCAGGGACGCACTCCAGTCCACTTGGCTGCTTCCTGTGGCCATGCTGAGATTCTGTCCAGTCTGCTGTCTGCTGCTGACCGCACCCACCCACACGATCCAATCACTGACCGCCACGGCTTCACACCCACACACTGGGCAGCCTATCATGGTGAGGGACCATTGCAAATGCACAAACTTAGAGGTGGATGAGATGGATGTATATTATAGAACTTTATTTTAATAATAAATATGTATTCAAGTATTTAGGTTTTCTGAGGCTTGATAGGTTTGAACAGATGGAATACTCCAGCAGTGCCGTATAAAAAAAAATGTCACAAAGATTTTTATTTAACATTTCACACACTGAGCGGCACTAAATCCACATAAACATGACCGTGATGCTCTCTTGTGTGCTGTCAGTATCAACAAAAGGCTCAGAAACCCTTTACCCTTCATTTTTGTTTCACATAGAACTTACAGACTCATGCCAGAACTAAGCCAGTCATTTTTCATTTATAGGTAGTGATTTTCCATATTTAAAAAATGGCATGCTCTATTAAAGGTCCTCAGGATGATATAGCCTATAGTTTAAATGGTGTAAAGCATAATTCACACAAACTAAATTACAGTAATCATGTCAAGTGATTTTTGTTCTTTTGTTCTTTTCTTTTCTTTTTTTTTTTGTGTGTGTGTGTAGGTCACGAAGACTGTTTGGAAGTTGTACTTGAACTTAAACCATGTAGTATCCAGGAGGGAAATCCCTTCACCCCACTGCACTGTGCTCTGTAAGTCTTTTAAAGCAGTATTGCACAGATACATAATGTTAAGATTTCTCTCATGGTTAGAACCAGTGCATATCTGATTTGTACATTTAAATGTGACCCATGGTTCTCTGTTCATTGAATGTTTGGTAGAAATATAAGAAGCCACAATCTTAATATTTTAGTCTTAATATTTTAATGATCTGTTTTCATGTTGCCTCATGACAGAACTAATGGCCATAGTGGTTCTGCAGAGATGCTCTTGAACTCAAGTTTTGGCCCATCACTGGTTAATGCCAGGGATGCCAAAGGAAGGTATGTACAAGCATATTAAGAATGTTGAGCAGGAATTTAAAGGTATAATTTCATGATTACCTGGGTTACAGTATTTATTCATTATTATTTATTTATTGAGTCTTGATTGATTTGTTAGCTCTGACTTGACCTTGACTCAATGACAAACTGTCCCTCATACCATAATTGAGATCATGATGTCTATTTGGGTTCTCATGTACCTTCAAGCCCTGATTTTCTATGTGTTTTAATTTGTGCTGCCTATAGAACCCCTCTCCATGCAGCCTCTGTAGCAGAGGACGTTGCTGGATTGCAGCTTGTCCTAAGGATGGGGGCTGACATCAACGCTGTGGACCACTCTGGCCGCTCTGCACTTATGGTTGCTGCCGACAAGGGCCGGAGCAGTGCCGTGGGTAAGAACAGAAGACACTGTGTCCCAGTCTTCTTTCCTTTAACCCCATGAACCCACAATACCCCTTAACCATCACTTCATTTTTGTTTTGTAATAATTACAAAATAATTCATAGTAGTTGTTGAATGTTTTGTGTGATGAGTGAATGAATAATATGCCTGTAAAGGCACTTGTCCCTAGGCATTGTACCTAAAGTAGTGCGATGGCACTCTGAGTATCTGTTTTATCTCAGCCTGGTAGCCTGGTGTTTCTGACACATCAGCAACAGAATTCTCTTCCCACAGTACATGACTGGTTGTTGTTTCAAAACCACAACCATAGAATTGTACCAGCTGAAAGTTTTGCTGTCAGGGCTGCTTTAGATATTGGGGTCTTTATTAGTCTTTTTTGAGTTTAAAAAGCGATGGTTTGGTAGATCTTCATTTATCTTCACAGCGGTAAAGATGAATTTGTTAGCATCATTGAAAACTCGCATTGAAATTTGTTTCAGCCCAAACAGATAGTAGTGCTTGTACCTTGTTCTTTGCACAGACAGTAAAACAATGGCTTCTTTCCATGTTGTGATGACATTTCGGCCAATCGGAAAGCAGTAACGCAGTTGGCTTAGCTGTAGCCTGCTTTTGGCCCTGCTTTCAAGTAACATGGGTACGGCTTGGGTGCTTTGTTAGTAATGGAAAAACATTTGTTGGCAGTATGGCACCATAAGATGCCATTCATGTATTCCTTGTGTTATTCAAGCATTCATAATAATTCTGTTTGTACTGTCATACACAGCCTTGCTGCTGCATAGAGCCAAAGCGGACCTGTCTCTACTGGACATAAATAGGAACACTGCCCTGCATTTGGCTTGCAGCAAGGTACAGTATTACCAGTCCCCAACTTGGCATTATTTCTTCCTGCTGAGTTTGTGTTTCAGTGATATTAAACAAGAAGAGATGTAACAGACATAAGATATCTTTTTTTTCCCACTTTATGTGTTTTTACCTCCTTTTTGCTAACTGTGTTTTTGTGTACACATGCTTGCAGGCTCATGAGATGTGTGCCATGCTGATTTTGAAAGAGATCCACAATCCTATCCTCATCAATGCAACCAACAGTATGCTTCAAATGTAAGGATTTAATATTTCTGTAATATTTAATTCTGGTTATTATTAAGATCAGTCCTATGAGGTGAGGGAAGTTTTGGTGGTGTTTTCTGTATTTTAAAATTTCCTGTTCTCCTCCAGGCCTCTCCACATAGCAGCCAGGAACGGCCTGGCCACAGTAGTTCAGGCTTTGCTGAGCCGTGGAGCCACAGTGCTGGCAGTGGATGAGGAAGGTAAGCAATTGTTTTTCACGCTACATGTTTTTTTTTTTTCTTTCTTTTTTGACTAGTACTACACAAAATGGCACATGTGCAAGCATTGGCGTTGATTACTTGCCCTTTAAAATTTGGATATTTTGTTTGTCTGAGTATTGTGAAGCTTCCCCCCCCCCCCCATTTTATTGAGTGCAATGAAAAAAGGTTTGTTTCTCTGCACACTGTAGTGTCGCCACAGAAACAGTCTACATACTCAGCTACGCATTTGCAGCACACGACCCAGCCGTACTGGCCAAATTAAAATGATCATCAAATTGATTTTGCATGTGTGTGGAAAGTGGAAATCATGTTGCATACCCGCACAAGCGCATCACACTCGGGGACAAACTTTGCAGGTCAATTTGGAATTAATATTGAATTACTTTCAAGAGACGTCCACAAAAACAAAGTCCTTTTTACATCTTCGTTTTTAACCCATTCATGTTGACCAAGCACATTTAGCATAGTAGTTATGCTTTTTAGTATTTGCTGAAGCAACACTGAGTATTCTGTCTAATGTTGCCCTCTAAATAAAACTGAAGAATTGAAATGACAATGCTTTACATTGTTTTATTTGCATTACACTTGATATACTAATCCAAACACAGAGAGCTGAGGCTATAACTAAAGACCAGAAGTGAATGGCCATTTTGTTCAGAAAGGGGATATTTGTCACACTACATTGTGCAAAAAGGCCATAAATATGTGTATGGAGACCATTCCAGAATCTCCCAGCAGTCATACACAACACATTAGCCAAATGTTTGGACTTGTTGGTGTTTGGTTGCTGTTCCTTAGCAACCAGTGGTCAGCAGACTAATGGAGGTATGGTCAAAAAAGCTGCTGCATTACTGCATTACTTAAACTGATTGTGTGTTTTTCAGGTCATACCCCTGCCCTGGCATGCGCACCCAACAAAGCTGTGGCTGACTGCCTCGCTCTCATCCTCTCAACCATGAAGCCTTCTTCCGCCACCTCCTCTTCCTCCTCTCCCTCGTCTCCCAGCCTGAACCTGCTCAAACATTGTGGCATCACAGCTGCGTGTCCCCCTTTGCCCAACGGAAGCCTACGCCACACTTACGGCAAGGATCGGCACGGTGCCACCATTGGCCTGGACGGCTGCTTGACCGAGTGAGGCGTTTCCTGTATGATCTCGTGTGTGTGTGTGTGTGTGTGGGTGTGTGCGCGCGGATGCTCAGTTTGGTCTTCTCTCCTTAGACACATAGTCAAAAACGATATGCAATTACAGCCACATAACCCTCCTGCCCCCATTTATAATAGCTCTTCTTTACTCTTATGTAGTGAATGACCAGGAAATAGTTTTTATTTTTACCTTTCTTGTTAGTTCTTGGCGATCGTTTGACGGTCAAGAATCTGACATTCCAAGCCATCTGTTGTAGAGTTATCACAAGATAAACTATTGACCATTTAAGCCCAGTTTCTTTGGCTAAGGTTTAGTATTATGCAGCTGTTCATCATCTTGGTCGCAGTGACAACAAGCATGTGGGTTTTCATATCATGCTTCCCATGTCTTGAGAAGCTGTGGCCTTTCATAGGAATTAACAGCCTGCCCTGAGGAACAGTTAAACGGGTTACTTTAAACTAGCATGAAGGTATGGGCCATGTGTTGGATGGTCTTGACTGTGTGTATGTGTATCTGTGTAGGTACGGGGATGCATGTGATTGTGTGCGCGCGTGTGGTTGTTTTTTTTTTGTTTGTTTGTTTGTTTGTTTTTTGTGTTTTTTTTTTTTGTTTTTTCTTTATTATTTTTGTTTTTATGTAACAGTCCAAACAGATTTCCATCCCATACTTGGTTATTGCTTTTTAAGCTTATGCATTGTATGTCAGGTGCAATCAAATTCAGCACAAATGAGAAAAAAAAAAAACTTTGTTTTGACAAGGGAAAACCATACAACCTTAAGCCAAATGACCAATGACCTCTGGGTTTGAAAGGTCAAAAATGGTGCATGTTTACTGTAGGTAATTTTTTGCGAGGAAGGAATAAGCTGGGGACATTGCAATAGGTTTACACAGAATATGATACTCTAGATCACTGCTTGAAGAGCAGCGAAAGAGTAAAGCTGTTGTGCACCGTCGATTATTTGATAAATCGAGGAGGAATTGAAAGCACAAGCATCAGAGTGGGCACAGGCCTTTATTCAACTGAAGTTGCTGTGCACAGCACTTGCTCCTTGGGACCACCTTTTTTTGTTTTCCAGAAGCAAACACTTCATATTGGGAGGAGGAAAAACAGTCGGAAGCTGCTAGCTCGATTCTCCATGTAGTGCTTTATTTCCCAGCAGACCATATCGAAATCTGTCTTGTGTTGCATTGAGCTGCTTTCGCAGTGCCTTTTCGAGAGGTTTTTTTTTTCAATGGTCCAGTCAGTTCGATTTTACACCATTCACAGCTTAAGTGGTGCTTCCTCTACAGACCATTACCTTTAGCCATATGAAATATGTCAAGCATTTCGCTGGAAGGTAGTATCGTTTTTGGAAAAAAAAAATAGTTTTTACTGTCAGTGTTTTTGTTTAATAAGTAATCCTTGGTGGGAACTAACAATATTGAGCAGCTTTTTCCATCAGGGAGTATGGCTTTAACTTCTACAGTTCACACATGTGCGATAGGAGAAAACTCAAACTGAGAAGAGTCATTTTTGTGGTTATTGGTGATCTGGCTGGTTTGCATTAGTTTCTTTTTGATGGGGTGGTTATTGATATGACCAAAGTTTGAGAGCTGTTTAGTTCACTTTATAATAGTTTGATGAATTTGTCTCTTACTTGTTGAAGATGCTTTTAATGCAGCATGTTGCCCCCTCTTTTGAACTAAATGCTTCCTTATTGCCAAAAATAGATTAACTGTTGAGTGTACGAATGTGCTTCCTTCTTCATTTTACATCTCCGACACAAATTTTCAGAAAAACTTTAGGACCGTTAAAAATGTAACTGCAGAACATGGAGATGCAATATTTGCTCAAGTAGTAAAGAGACAATCAGATGAAAGGGCTTTTAATTTCCCCTATATTACAATTATCCTAACCCAAATTGGTCATAATTTTGCTTCTGAGCTCTTCTCAACTCGAGCATAATTATTTATTTTTTTAGTTAATTTTTCCCCTCTTTGACCAAGTGGAGAGTGTTCAGTGATTGGAATATTTAAAATAGTAGCAGAACAAAGATCTGAATGAAAGCACTTGATTTTGAATTGAAAAGGAAAATGCACTTTTTGGTCAAATGGTCACATTTTGCACCTGATTATAAGCAAGAATGCGAGCATGCATGGATGTCTGGATACATTCGCAAGTTTTTACTGAATGTGGCTGAGAGAAGCATTTAGGTGGTAGTGTATTAAGTGTGTTAATATTTAGGTGGTAGTGTATTAAAATTCAAGAACAGGAGTAAGTTAGGCTTAACTATTAGTTACCAATTAAACAGTAGGAGAAGGGATGCATGTAGAGCTTGGATGCAGAGACACTCAGGTCAGCATCTTATAAACAATTACAGAAAGCCAGTTAAAGCACTGCCAGTTATATTGATTCACAAAAAATGTGTAATGATTGGGGGAAACAATGTGCAGATCCCTCACTTTGAAGGAACAGCTGGGATTGAGAGTTTTGTAGTTTTTAGAAAAGCTTAAGCTGTATTGATTCTTTTATTTGTCTCTTGACAATTAAGAGAAATCACTGGAGTGAGGAGCAGTCAGCTTGGATAGAAGAAAGTGTGTAGTTGTGTACGATGAATCAGTAAAAGTGGTGTTACCTGAGCATCTTGTAGATACTTCTGCCAATGAGCACATTTTGGAACAATGAATAGCCCTTTGCTAGATATTCTGGTGGTGGTCACTTCTCCAAAACAAAAGAGTGTGCCATAGAATCTATTTCTCTGCCTTTCATGTAAAAGAACTGAGAGTCATATGAGTATGTGGTGATTCACCTTAACAGATTTAGCAGTCTGAGATGACTTTGGCTGTCGTTCATGTTTATCTTTTAACAAAATAAAACGCCATTGTAGTTTAATAAAGCTGTAAAATGTTTGGCTTGTGCAAAGGGGATGAAGTTTTTTGATTAAAGCCATTCTCTAGCATCGTCTAACACCATAAACCTTTCGAGAGACGTTCATCACACAGTCACAGTCGCAAGAGATTTTAGGAGAAATTTGCCAGTCTTGTTTTTACAGACAAATTTTAAAAAATCATTTGAATTTGTCATATCATAAGGCCAGTAATTGTTAATTGGCGAGGTGTATGTCTTTACTATTTGATGAAATGCCTTAATGAAACCGTATCAGGAGGGTGGTTATCAAAGTAGCTGTTTGCTTTGGTTTTCTTGTAATGACATGCGCTAACATGCGTGTTAACTTCAGTCCATAGTTGGCAACCCCATGAATTTTAGACATGAGGGAAGAATCCAGAGCCCTCTGGTCAAGCTATAATTTCTTTTTCAGTGAATTGTAAGCAGGAAAAAATAAATAAACGTTTGGAAAATTGCATTTTGCAGCCTTTTTGAAGGTTGTGTCCAATTAGCAGAAAATGAGGATAAATTGTAGCTACTTCAAATTGTGTCTTAATGGTATGTTTGTTGTGTCTGTGTTTTTACGTGTCTAGCTTATTACTCTCAAAGGTGGTGTTGACTGATGGAATGTCTAATTTACCTCAGCGGACTTCAGTGTCCCTACTACTTGAAGACACATCCGTTTTAAGGCAATATATAAATACCTATTTGATTTATACTATGTCCTATTTATCTCTAGCTATTTGCCTTAAGAGGAAATGGTATAATCTACAAGCACTTGAGATGATTTCTGGATCTTGGGTCTCCTTCTGACCACAAGACTGTCAAGAAGCACACATCTATTGGGCCTCTGCAGAGGAAGGAATATGTTGCCACGTAGTTTAATGGTTTGTTAAGAACAAACTTGGAAACATCTTGTTTGTGTGATGTGTTTTGGGGTTTTTCTGCTTTCAGTGGTACTATTTGTTGTATAGTTATCAGAGGCCAGCCAGTGAGAAAAGGTCACTAATTGGCTTAAGTTGAGTTGAGAACAGCGTTCATTTACTTTTCCAACTTCTTTTTGCCTACAACAACGAAATCTACCGTTTACCCTTTAAAACCCAAAAACTTCTCAAACAGTGCAAATATACCTCTGAACATCACTAGAAGATGGCAAAGAAGGCTTTGTTACAACCAAGGAGAATTAAAAAAAAAAAAAGGCAAATAAAAATACAAGCTCTATAGAATTTGCCGATTTGAAGTGGCATCTAGACCAAATGCAAAGCTTAGAAAGATAACCTTATTACTTTTGTATTTTCAGAGAGATATATATACTCACATAAATGCACTGCTGTGTCCTTGCTTAATGCAAGAAGGTGTTTTTCTTTAAATAACAAAGGCTAAAGCTTCAGAATACTAGAGCACTGTAATTCTTTTAATTGTAAAAACAGTAGGAAGCTATAATTTACTAAATGGGAATGTTGCTGATGAGTTAAGTGGAAGGGAGCCATGCACTGTAAGTCATTTGTGAGCCGTACTTTCAGTTTGGTGGTCTTACCTCAATTTTTTTTTTCTCTCCTCTTCTGCTTGTATCTGTGGTACGGATGTACAGTAGATTCCATTAACATCAGTTCAGAAAGTGGTTCAAGCTCTGAGGCCTTCTGGAGATTGGAGTTTGTAGGGTGCTGTTGAACTTCAATTTGATGTCCTTTACCTTTAGCTAAGGGTTAAAATTCAATCAACACCGCTGTCATTGACTTTTTTTTTTTTTTTCCTTTTCTTTTTTTTTTTTTTTTTTGTCCTGTGATTTGATTTGAATTCAATCTAGCTTCAGACGTTTATATGCGAATGATTGTTGAAAAACAGCTGCTTCGGTTTTCTCACGTGTGGCAGCTTATTTGATTAATGCCCTTAGTTGACACTACCAATAGAGCCTGACCAGACTAGTCTTTATACAAGGCATATGGGGATCCCTTTAAACTCCATCCTATTATATGTGATGAAAGCTATGCAGGATTTTTTTTTTTTCCTTTCGAACATAAAAATTTGCATAGTGCCACCGGATCGTGCTTCTTTTTTAACCAAACGCAGAGCTATGAACCGTACTTATTCAACCTAAAACCGACCTTACTTGCTCGTTAGCAACGGCTGACCAAGCATCTCAGCTAGTTCATATCACTGCTGTATGTGGCATGCTGCTATTACTTTCGAGTCTGTAAGCATCTTCACTGTTTTAATTTAAAACTACTACACCATGTGGTGTGTGTGTATGTGTGTGTATATAT
>JBBIGA010000132.1:29313498-29334568 GCA_037576975.1 Alestes dentex | reverse complement strand
TATATATATATCTATATATATGTGGGATTGTGCCTTTTGTTATCAAGTACATGCCACAGGGTATAGTCTTCCATTGATACCTTTTAGTGAGCCTTACAAATGAACAATTGGTGTAAACAAACTAACTCTCTGTTGATTTTATGTCATTTGGCTAGTTTCTACATGAATATTGTGTCGTGAACAATCAGGAGCCTCTAAACTTACAGTTGCTTTGTTACATCACAACAGGAGTGTATAATCTTTGTAAATCTAACTCAACACGAACTTTATCAGTCTGTGCTAGCTAGTGACTTCAGAATGGAAAAAAAAATGCGTTTAGTTCCAAGAGGTGTTTGAACTAGTGAAGTAGACGTGTGCTGTGTATGTGCTTTGTTTTGGCCCCCCCCCCCTTTTTTTTTTTTGTGTGGTTGTGAATTTGAAACTGGTTGTAACCGTGTCTCGTAGAATGTCAGCATGAATCGTCCTCTCTATCTCGTGATAGCGTCGTAGTATCCACCTGAAATGGATTGGACTGAAGTGCAATAACTTTTTGTGCACCATAGCATCCTTAATGGAGGAACGTCCTCAAGAATCGACCACTTTGTTTTTTTTGTTTGTTTGTTTGTTTTTGGTTTTTGTTTTTTTGGGGTTTTTTGGGGGGGGTTTTGGTGAGGATTTCTTTAAAACCATCTGACTTTGCCTCCATAGAAGTGGCACTTTTTTGTGGAATGTATAAAAGACTTGGTGGGAACTGTGTCAGTACTTCAAGCTTTCTGCAAAGATGCTGCGTGTTTTGTGATTGATTCATTAGTGTGGTGGTGTAGTTTTCCAAAACCATAATGTTAAATCAGCATTTATGGCTCATGAGCATGACTTGGGGCCGTTTAACTTCATTCTGTGGGTTTGTTAGACTTTTTATTACTACTACTACTATTAATTTAAATACCAAAAATTGCCTAAAAATTTGTTTACTGATTTGGCCTGTCGTGGTACGAAGATGAGTTGTTGGTGGGTGTGGCCAGTAACTAGTGAACTGTGTATTTCCCAATGTTGTTGCAGAAAAATTAAAACAAGATTAATCCAGTAGTCTGTCTGAGCATGTATGTGTTTAGAAACTGTTAGTGTGTGCTAAGCCCTTTCATAATAAGAATAATAAGTACCCCATATAACAGCAGATTGGGGGTGATGGAACAATTCACTAAACATTAGAAAGGTTTGCCATTGCTAAAACTGCACAAATTTACACAAATCTTGTGACATTCCATTGAATTCAAGTGGAAAGATTCAGTTCAGTATTTGATGACCAAGACTGAAAAATGTTCATATGTTGAGTTTTAGTTCAGACCAAAATGTTCTTGTTCGTTCCTACTTTTTAAGGTCCATCTTTGACCATAAGCAATCAGTACTGAAGTGTTTCGCCCTGAACCACCGTGAGCAACACTGCTTTACAGGAAAAAAGGAAAAAAAGTAGCCTAGTATTTTTCTCACATCGGACCAATCCATGTCTCTGTAGAGATGGCCAGTGACGCACGATGACTTGATTTCATCCTAAAACAAGCAATACAATCGAGAGACAATTGTATATTTCGTATGATTTGATCGCTGGGTCACTTTGGCTCTATTTATTCTGTGGCACCTTAAGTAAACACCCTCTCCTTGTGACTGAAACTTGAATAATTTAGATTTCAGTACTGAGAGAGCCTTATTTCAGTCAGACTGAATGTGAATTTGATATGTACAGGATTTGGCCATTTTGAATGGGCAGGCTATAACGTTCTAGTGGACTTTCGTCCTGTCTCATATTTCGAATCCATTTTTGCGCGGACCCAAAGTCTGTGAGACTTACTGACGTTTTTGCTGTTATGAAAATGAAGCAAAAATACCTATGCTCTGATTGTGTCTGGCAGCACCCTGTGTGTGCGTGTGCGTGCTTATGTATATGTCCTAGTGTGTTGAGTTTGTTGTTTGGTTTTTTTTTTTTTCTCTCTCTCTCTTCTTGCCTGGGGTCATAACAAACCTTGTATACCTCATTGACATATCTGCAAATACTCTTGTCCTGTCTTTTAAGTTTGGAGGAGATCTGATCTGGCTTAATTAAAAATCAAATGAATAAATAAATAAATAAAAAGTTCAGATAACAAGAGGGGCTTATACTGTGAAAGCTCCACTTGGCAAAGCAAAGGTGTCTGGCGCATCATGGCACCCAGCTTCACATTCTGCTTGCTAAGATGCCAGACATGACAGGTTTAAAAAAAAAAAAAAAAAAAAAAAAAAAAGTTTGGAGGAGATGCCATCACCAGCATGTGCTGAAAGCCTGGGACCAC
This sequence comes from Alestes dentex, assembly GCA_037576975.1. NCBI lineage: Eukaryota > Metazoa > Chordata > Actinopteri > Characiformes > Alestidae > Alestes > Alestes dentex. The sequence goes on along the minus strand of JBBIGA010000132.1, from coordinate 29,332,265 downwards.
AGCAGGGTCTGTAACATTTACTCAAATTCTGTATCAGCCAATCCTTTCTCTTTTTTTTTTTTTTTTCCCCTCCATGTCAGACACACTTCTGCCTCTGCTTAAAGCCTGACCTACAACCAGAGTCCAACTGATTTTATTATTAGCATCGTTTTCGCGAAGTAGTAGCATTATTCCTACCTCTGCGTGTTACAGCTTGATGTATCAAATATTTCACCTGTCGTGGTGACAAATGGAAATATGTATGTATATGGAACAGATATATGTATAACTTATCAACAAACGGTAATATTAAAAAAAAAAGTGTGCTTGACTGTGTCTGTCAGTGTAACATGAGATATTAAGTGTATACACAGCAGAGTACCACTGGAATGTGAAGCCAGACTGTATTAGAAAACTTTTTTTTGCTTTAATCATGCTTTTTAACCCCATTATAGCTCAAATGATGTCATGTATGTTGCCTATAGCTATTGTCGTACGTTTTTTTTTTTTTGTTTATTGTATTTGCTAAAACAGGGAAGATTCAGCCTATTTCAGCTTTTATACTCCCGCCCCCCCCTTCCCCCCTGCCCCCACTTCCCATATGCCACCTTTTAGATCTTTAGATTCCTCCCTCACCTTCTCAATGTTCACTGTGAGCCCTATCAAGTTTACAACTCTTCACGATGTGTGTGTGCGCATGTTTGTGTGAGAGAGAGAAAGTGATTCCGGGTGAGTGTGTGGGTTTGTATGGATGGGCGTATGACTTTGGTATCGAATCAACAACCTAATTTTCTACTGGTGGTGGGGGTTTGAAAGGGCAGAGGTTGAAGTTCTACATGCCATTCTGTTCTGACGGGGGGCAACAGAGACCCCAAAGCCTTACACCAAGCCGTTCGAAATCACTTCATGCGTTATTGTCCAGTCAGCATTATTTTATCAGCCTTTGTATCACCTGTATCTAACATTGACAAGGAACTTTTTGTTTTTTAAATTCTTTATGGCATCCCTTGTAGCCTCAACCCCAAATGACCAGCCTCACCCTTTCACACCCCAGCCTCCAACACCTCCTCCCCAAAACCTCAAGCCATTCATTTTTGTGTGACAATGCAATCCTGAAAGCACTTTGCCTTGTTAATTCATATTAGGAGCTTGTAAATGGTTAATTGTTACTAACAGATGTGAAAATCTGTACATGTATTTAAGAAGGTTCAGATCTTTAATTTTTTTTTCTTTTCAATTTGGCATTACAGACTTGGTCTCTCTGACTTTAAAATACGAAGAAAAAAAAAGGAAACCCATGCATTTGCGTTTGTCAGTTTGCAGCCAGTAGGTCTTGTCATTCAGTATTGTGGCTTAGGATTGGTTATGTTTGAAATAAAGTGCTATTGCTACATAAGTGTTATGGTGTGTCTCTTTTTTTTTTTTTTAACTCTCCTATAGTGTTTGATGATGTATTGGATGTTGTGATGTTGCTTTCTTTTTTCATACCCTATTGAACATTACAACCTGAAAGTGGGTGTGGCTTCATCTACAAATAAGTGTTGGGGTGCTTTACTGAGCTCAACAGATTACTGACTAACCAAATATTGATCTGATGCTTGGTGTAAAATAAGGTTTTCATTCGGTTTTTGGCCCAGTGGTCTCAACTAAGCATCCTATTGGAGTAAAGTGGGTGGGGTATGGGCACTTTTTGAAATACCCGGGCTATTTTAAGAACGTATAAATTCAGATTTACTACGGGTAAAATAAGTATTGAACACGTCACAAATTTTCTAAGTCAGTGTATTTCTAAAGGAGCTATTGACATGAAATTCTCACCGGATGTCGGTAATAACCCATCCAATCCACACCTACAAAGAAATCAAACCATAAATGTCCATCATTTGTGTAGTAAAATGTAATGATGGGGAAAAAGTATTGAACATGCTCACTGAAATGTATTTAATACTTGGTAAAAAAAAAAAAAAAGCCTTTGTTGGTGATGACTGATTCAAGACGGCTCCTGTTTGGAGGGCGGGGGGGTGTTTGAGGGCAGCATGGTGGTCATTAAGTGCATTATGTACGAGATTTTTTTCAGTAAGCTGTGCTATTGAAATCCTATGGTTTGTACCATCAATGAAGCGGATTCTGATATTTAATGGTGATTATGCTTTTATTTTCAACTGAGGGACCCTAAGTATTCTAGAATGTTTATAAAGTAATTCTGAAAACTTTTAGGGGACCTGCCTATTATCTATGCTTTAAACTGCATTAATCTCTCTCTAATCTAAAATTCAGTTTGTGTTGACATAAGCAAGGTTTTATGTTCATAATTTTTTTGAGTAGAAATTGTTATTTGTCCTTTTGCAGCAGCAATTCATTTCATGTCTCATTAGGTCAAATAGAGGAAATGGTTTCCTCTTGAAATATGATGAACAGCTCTGCAACATATAAAGGCCTTTGGAATAGATATTATTTGGGTGGTGAATCATTCTCAGACACAAATGAAATCTGTTTATTAATAGTCATATGGAACTCATGGGTGATTAACTAATACTAGATGAACTAGAACTAAGAAATCTTAGTTTGCGGGGAATTCTTGTTTTTGATTTTGCATTAGGAATATCCACTGTTCTCTCTTGAGACTGCAAAAGTCATTGCATACATTACAAAGTTCCTGGTATTTTTGATTGGATGACTACAGTATACCCTGGATAAAAAGTCATGGATTTATTCCAATACATACAACATGATTATTCATGAACACTATCTACAGAAACATAACCAAAACATTTTTTGATACCTTCCAGTAATATTCATACTAAAATTTAATATGATTCAAACAGTAAGTCATCATTTATTTGCAAATACATTATAATCCGTTAGTAATGTTCACCTTGAGTGTAAAAAAAATAATACATTTCATAACATACCTTTCATAACTTTTATAACGGTTATATTCACATTGCAATCAGATTCTGAACCCGTCCATTGCTTCCAAGTAAACTTTTCGGTCAGCAGCTGTGACTGCGGAAGAACTAACGACAATAAACAAACTGGGGCTCACAAAAAAACATAATCAAGCTTAGCTGAAGTTCACAGTGCCGCAGTTTTATGGCCCTGCTGTAATGTAACATGTTCCACTTTTCTTGGTGGAATGAATCGCCCAGATTAAAGTACTTTCTACAAAATTTGCATCTTCCCTTCTTTACTCTTGATTTATTCGATTGCTAAAAGAGTCCTCACTAATACTGTACAAACACAGCCTTTACAGAAAGCGTCTCTTGCCAAAACTGGTTTTGGTTGGGCAAACAGGTCCCTATGAAGCAGCTTTCAGCGGCTTCGCTTTAAAAAGTGACACACTGTCCATTTGACACATTCAGGAAACCTTCAGGGCTTTTAAAGAACCAGTCAGGAGTTCATGTGAGGAAGGCATGGGTGCCAGAGTCTGTCCACCGTTCAGTAGTGATGTTTTCATCCTCTCATCCGTCCCCCATACTTACAGCAATGTCTTCCTCGAAGAGGGCGATGCACAGCATAATGCCGCCCCCTACTAGTAGACCCAGACACTGCAGGAGGAAACGCCTGAGAGGACCCATCGAGCCTCGCTCTCCATGCAGCATCTCTGGCATCTGTACACACAGGAGACACACATGCACAGTAAAATCAATAGTGTAAAATTTGGAGTGTTAAATCGAATTAACACTAAGAGTTTATTTTAATACTGTAAGTGTTAAATAGCCCCTAGGGTAGGGTGGTAAATCAAATCAACAATATTCAGTGTAACTGTTAACACTGGTAGTGTTCTTTTCTAGCACCGTCCAGTGTAAAATTAACTCTACACATTCAACACTATTATTAGTGTAATTTTAACACTATATTGAATGGGACCACATATGCTCAGAAATAATGTTAAAATCAACTCTTTAAGAGTTAATCCAACACTGTCAAATTTACTGTGTGCTTATCAGGAAATATCTGTTTAACATGTATTATTAAATATATGTCTTTTTATTATGAATTATGTACACATTTAACCCCCCCCCCCCTTACTCCCAATGTCGGCAATCACATGTTTATACTTTGATGCAAGTATAGCCAAGGGTTAATAGAAGACAATAGCACACCAATGGCCATAATAATCATAATCAAAAATCTCAGCAAACTGAAAACACCAATTATGTCTTGGCTGATCGTAAACATTTGTGTTTTTCGGTAAACTTTATTACTTTAAGTGAACTGAAAGACCCCTGTTTCTTTGCTAGTAAGGACCATTAACCAAAGTTAAATGTAGGATAACCCTTGTTGTCATACAAGTTTTCTCTTTCTTTACTCTGAGAGGAGGTTGTTATCCACACTGAGCGCGACCTTGCTTTTCTCACCATGTCCGCCAAAGCCACATAGAGGAAGACCCCAGCGGTGATGGTGAGGATCCAGGGTGAATGCTGAGCCCACTGATGGCCCAGTGCTGTTCCTCCCAGCACCCCCACGTATCCCAGCAGAGCAGAGAGCACGCTGAACACGGCCAGTCTGCGCACAGGCCAACCTGCAGCCAGCAACACCGCCAGGTCACCTGAATGAGGGTGGGGGAGAAAAGGTTAAAGCATGACTTTATCCAGGTACACTGTATGACGTACTGTTATCGGTAAAAATGTAGTTACAAAGGTAACTACAAACAATAAAGGCAAGAATTTTCTAGGTACTTTTGTGTAAACCCGTTTTGGCTGATTGTCTGCAGGGATGGTTTACTAAAGGACTACTGCAGGAAGTGCTAAGGAACCTCGGACCAAAAGCCTCTGGCTCAAATTTTTCTACTGCAATCTACTGCAGATTCACCCATTAGATAAACAAATATCCTCTGTAGATGTACAAATGACGAGGTGTTCCTGGTTTCTATTACCGGTTGCTATTAACATTGATGTGGTTGTCACCATTCAAATGGGGTGTTAGCGTTTACCCTTCCAATTGTACGTAACGGCTTCTGTTTTTGGATTATTATATGGTTTAGTGTGGGGGAAAAATGAAGAATTCTTGAGTCAAAACAAAACAAAAAATTGGTCTTATAAACAAAAAACAATTCACAATAGGGTGTTGGACATTGCAATTGCAATAAGGCCATGTGTACATAAACACAGACATTAACTATTGCTTAATGTCTCTTTTCAGGTGATTTTAAAATAAATTAACAGCATGTTAATGTGGTTTTCAAAGACTCTTGATCCCTGATCCCATCCTGCCCGGCTTTGATTCTCCATCTGATTCTCAAAGAATCACTTTAAGAATACACATACACATCTCGGGGGAATTGAAACCGATGTCCGAACGCAACCCAAAAGCTGTAGGTCGTACCTAGTTCATGTGGAAGCTCATGGCAGAAGACAGCAATGGTGGTGCTGAGTCCTCCAGTCAAGCTCTGAGAGAATGCCACACCTGGAAAAGAAGCAGAGTGTATTGTTAGAAACCTTTCAAACGAGACGAAAGAGCAATAGTAATGGGGATATTTGGGAAGTATCTTGCCCCACATAAACTCCCACACACACCAATAGCCAGTCCATCAGTCAGATTGTGGATTCCATCTCCCATGACAACCATCCAGGCCATGCTGCCTAGGCCCGGGGACCCACCGGTAGGTGGAGTGTGAGAGTGACCATGACCCGACTCAGGGCCTACAGTGCGCTCAGGAGGAGAGGAGCCTGTTAAAATGGACAGTAGGGTTTTTTAGTGACAGTTAGGTGAAAATTAGATTCAGGTAATAAAACTGTAGTCTAAATGTACATATTTTTTGTACATGTCTTTCTAGTATTTCTGTGTTTGTCCCTTAGAAGATATCTCTTAGAATTTACCATCTAATGCCTCCAGCTCCTGGACCACTTCTGCATCCTGCTTCTTTTTCTGTGATTTCTGAATGCAGAAAAAACATTGAAAATTCAAATGAAATAACATCTTCTTCAAATATGTAGTTCAAGGGAAAGAACACACACTGAGTACTGGAGTGAATCTCACCTTGCACTGCTGTCTGAGTCCTACCATGCTCTCAAACACAAAGAGCAGGTAAAGCCCCCCTAGCACACTCAGGCCTTTCAGAACAGCATCCTGGTGATTGCTGTGTGTTCCAACGCTGGCCTGAGAGACCACAAGCCCAGACTCATTAACTATAAATAACTGCACTCATTCTTAATTAGGATGGAAGAGTTTGCTTATGTCAGTCCAGAGAACACAGAATTTAAAAAATATATATATATGCACACATTCCCTTAATCCAAATGTAGTCGATCAGTCAGTACATATTTGTTGAAATTTACTCTATAGGTTTTGCACAGGAGTTACGAGGCTAATGTCGCTAACACAGAATTTAAGCTTATGCATAGCAGTTAGCATTGTGGAAACTGCATGGGTCAAGTTGTTAATTCATCTCATGCAATGTGGTCACACTGTATGGCATAATATAATATGAATAAAAGTACAGACAAAACTTAGATTTTAAGATGGCAGCTGTTACTATTTTCACTCTGCAAAACAAACCTTTCATAGAGCACAGCAGATTCTTTCAGGATAACAGATTCATACAGTTTGAGAATGCGGTGATGGTTTAGATTCAGAATCGGAATCAGAAAACTTTACTGATCCCGGAGGAAATTGCTTAAGCATGCAATTCCATATTAGTCTCAGAGCAATTACGTTTGGGGTAAAGGGGGCATTGTGTGTGTTTAATTTTTCACTGAACTGTCCCTTTTGTGTTTAATTACAGTGTATAGAAATTAGAATAATCAGGGGGGAAAAAATCAGTCACTCACTCACATGGGGCAGTAGATGCAGCAGGGCATCTCCACACAGAGTGCCCACCGCCATGGCAGCCATGGGGCATAGGAAGGTGCGGAGGCTGGAGGGTGGAATCAGTGGAGCCAATCCCAGGGCAAGCAGGGAAGGCAGGCTGATCACAAACAACGCCAAGGAGGCCCAACCTAGAGCTGGGGTAAAACATGCAGAGTACATTTCTATTTATTTGTATCTATTTTACCTCCAGTATCTCCAAAACGAACCTGTCTGCAGTCAGTTTGCTTCAGTGTGAATAGGTGAGCTAAATGGGTTCACAGTTTACTTCAGGGTGCATGGATGGACTAACCTGCTCTAATGAGCAGTTACATGTAAATGTGTTCAAGATTGTGAAATCACTAACACGAAGAAGTTAAAACTGACTGCGTTTGCAGCTTAGTCTCCATTGTAAATGGACTCTATATGTTTTGAACCTTCGATTACCAGTGTGGATAGTACTGAGCCAATATAGGAATTCTAGGCTGATCCAGATATTGTTTACGTCCATATCTGTTGATGTTGACCTGACGCTCTGTGCGTTTATAAAATGCACAGAGCGTCTGAATAAAATGCAGACATTTTAGCATGGCAGCCTCGCATATCAAACTCTTTTAAGATCAGCACCATCTACTTGTAAACTGAGCCCGTCACCAGTCTCGAGCTGATTAGGACTTATCATTTCAGAGGGACATTTACATACAGAAGCTGTTCACCTTTGAGGAAAGCCACACTACTTTTGACTTCTTCCATGCTGGACTCTGTGTGGCGGAGACACACACCACTGTCTATCTGGTAGAGCAAAGCGGGGCACAGGAAGGTGAAGTGAGCAGGGGTGATGTGGGACGCCTGACCCAGACCGAAATTCCACAGCAGCTGGGTGACATTCAGACACTGAGGATAGAAGGAGCAAAGAGAGATTCCATGTCTTTAAAAGACTCTAATAGAGAAATCTACCCAGTTTACACAAAACAATCTGATTACACAGGAGACTGTATGACATTAACATGGTATTTCATTAAAAGTGTATTTACACACTAGTCCCTTTACCTCAAGTGCAGTGAATAGGTCAAGATATAGTAAAGTATAGTGACCATCTGTCATACATGAACACACCACAGCATGAACAACAAGAGAAATTCTTCTCTGTATTTAACCCATTCACCCAAGAGAAGCAGCGGGCCCAGGGAGCATTGTGTGGGGACGGTACCTTGCTCAAGGGTACCTCAGTGGTGCCACTAACAGTCCTGTGCTCTGTGATCGCAGGGGCAACTCCCTAACCACCAGGCCACCAGCTGCCTGTTTGCTTCTTTAGTTCTGTCCTGGAGCCACAAGCCGAATGAGGCTAACAGGTCAATTAGCATTGTGAGAACAGCATTTCTGAATCATCACACACTTACCTAAAACTCTGTCGAGTTGTAAAAGGACACCCAGACCACAATGAAAAATGTGACCATTACTACATCTACTGTAATCAGGCCTACTGCCCTTTTTTACTGCCGTCGCTGCAGTCATCTCTAGAGTGAGATAGCCTGAAGATTAGGAAAACCTTCTAATGGTGCGTCTGGAAGATGTGAGGAATGTTTGAGCCAGATTTGGGTGATTATCTAGCTTAAAGCCTAGGAACACCCACTTCTAATGATGTATCTGAAAGTTAGGAGGAACGTTCAAGCCAGAACTGGGTCAGATTTATGAAGGTGGGCTGTTAGAAATGTTTTTGTCTTCTGCTAGCTGGCTAATGTAGAAGAAATATCACTTCTGCACTTATTAGTCTTGATCAGTGGCTACATCCGCATTTCTTTGTTGCTTTGGAGGGATTTCCAGTCATTGTATGATGTATGTGTGTAATGAATGCTGGAACACACAATGTGTAAAATCCTAGTCATAGGCCAAAATACAACTTTCAATTGTATTCTGGCCTAACTACAGCCTCCACTAAAACTTAACAGCTATAATTAAGACACCAAACCTGTTTTGGCAAACTGACTGTTTTTTTTAATCACTTTAAGCTTTACAAGTGATCCTTGTCTGCTCTTTATCTGTTCTGAAAGAGTGAATTATTACTCATCCGAGTTGAATAAAGGTATAAACTAATCCCAATTTGCATATGACTGAATGGGACACCTTAAGATGTAACAGAACTTTGATCTTCTGATTACAGAGACGTATGACACATGCACTTTGATCCTTTAAGTATAGTTTACTACAGAGAGTTTGGCGATCAGCACTTACATTCTCATGGATGTGTTTCTTTGTCAGGTGATTTGACAGCAGGCCATCCTCTGTGCCAGGAGAAGGTGTGGATTGTGAATGATCTTGCTCCCCTGCAGATCTGCTTACTGCAGCTTTCATTTCAGTATTGGTCTCAGGGTGAGTTGGTCTGTGTGGAGAAAGTGAGAAATTAAAACATTTATAGCCGTCCATTATCTGAACCGTTTGATTGGTCATCGGGGGTGCTGGAGCCTATCCAGCAAAAATAAAAAAGCAGACTTTTTAGATTAAATGTACACTTTTCAACTTACCCCAGATACACCCAAGACATGTTTGGTGTATTAAATTTTGTTGTCATAGGGCAATAGGCAGGGAAACACCCTAGACAGGTCACCAGAGAGTAAACGCACAGACAAACACAGTTCGCACACACTGTCACGCCTAGGGGCATTTTCCCTTCTTCACTTCACCTTATGTGTTCTGACTGTGGGAGAAAACAGACGAGCAGACATGGGGAGAACATGCAAGCTCCACACAAACTTGTATGTTCACCCCGGCCGGATTTCAGACCTTTCTGTGAGGTGACAGCACTACCCTCTGCACCATCATGCCATGCCCATAGCGAATCCCTGTACTTAAAATGGCATAGCTAGTAGGTTAACATCATTTTCCTGAGTCACTTATCCTAACCTGGGTTGCAGGGGGGCTGGAGCCAATCCAAGTCCACACAGGGCAAAAAAGAAACACCCTGGACACCTTGGACAGGTCAGACTGGTGTCATTTAACTGGTCATTCACGATTTGTTATGTACTGTACGCTACAATATGATATTCCTTTAATAGCATACAGTTAGAATAATGGCTCTATATAGTAATGAATAAAAACTAGACATTTTACACTGTGTATGCATAAAATCAGCAGGATATAAAAATGACAGTGAACTGAACTGGAAATATGATGACTTTAAGCTTGGTAAGTCTCTTACTTGTTGAGTGATGCTGTGCTTGAGGCCTGATGAGGATGATGATGATCTGTGTAAGAGTGTGGGTGAGAATGAGAGGGGCTTGTAGAAGAATGCCTGACTCCTCCATGTCTGATCTCCAGCACGCTGACCTCACCGAGTCCCAGACTGCCCAGAAGATTCTGTAGACCCTCATATGTCAAAGTGCCGTTGCTGCCATACTCCAAAAAAAGCCGGTGCAGGTAGTAACCCTTGCAGTGAAGACGTGTGCAAACAGTGAGAACCAGTGCAAGAACATAAACATTTTCAAGGCCAATAAGGATGTGCACACTAGCCTTTTTATGACCGACCATTGAGGTTGTTCAGCAAACTTGAGTGACTATGTCTTCACAGAAATCCCACCGTAATCCATCATAGGTGTTAAAGGTAACTTTATGGATTAGTCATTGCATCATAAAATTGAGAAGTTGTTTTTTGGATATAACAGCGAAAGTCTTCCAGACATAAGCAAAAAGCTTGTTTATCACATCTGGGTTTTAACTCTAATGTTAACCTAGTTTAAAACACTGCTCATTTAATTTAATTATTTACTTATTTACTTAAAAAAAAAAAAAGTCATTTAATTGAAGGCAGAATCCAGTAGAATATTGCCAAGGAGTTCCAAAACCCATCACTGTAATGTGCCAGGATTATTGATTTTATTTAAAACTGAAAAACATGCCATTAAAGAAAATGAGTAATACATTTTTAAAAAGTACACAAACAACCTTTTTAGCCTCATATGACCTGAAAGTTAATCATGTTCTTACCTGCTCCTCAAAAGCCTCATCTAAATGCTCTTGTAAAGATGGGTCTTCAATGCGGCCTTCAGCTTTGTAGTTAGAGGAATGGAGAGCTGAGGTATGTTTGGATAAAAACACCACAAAACTCAGGTAAAGGTGAAGCTTGAGATTCAGACCCATCCTGAAGGCAAGTAACAGAGAGTTACAAAAGTGGCTACAAAAGCTGTTTTTGTTCAAAAGTCATCTATTTGATCTATTTTGTTCAAAGGTGAAGCCCAGGCTTGAATCTCAGATACATACTGAAGGCAAGCTACAAAGAATGACATAATAACACAATCACTAATCTGTAAAATTATTTAAGCGAGCCAGAGTAAATAACAAATGGCATGAAGGTGTCTAGCAGGCAACAGAAAGTAGAATTAGATCTCTGCTTAGCATCTAGAACATCTTTAAGCAATTTCCTCCAGGATCAATAAAGTTTTCTGATTCTGATTCATTTGTCACATGGTGCTGTTAATGTGCAAAATAACTGTCCAAAATAACTTGTGAATAATGTTCTAAATTCTCGCCACTCTTTTGAATGTAAATGCTATAATTAACCTGACAACCAAATTTAGTATAAGGAAAAGGAGCTTTAAAAGCATGCATATGTAATATAAATTAAATGATAAAGCCACACATTTTGATTGATCTAAAAAAAATCTTTATATTTGTGCTAACAGAACATATGGACCAATGGAAATGTAAAATATAAACTATATTGAAGTCAACTCTGAACAGTCTTTGTTTACACATTTACATACAATAGGCAGATAATATACAACTGTCTTACCTGAAATTTGACTCCTCCACCATTTGGGAAACAAAACGTAAAAACTGCCTGCCTGCCGCATGCCACCCGTCTCTTTATGTGACCTGCTGGGTTTCAGCAGAGCACTAAATGATCAGCACGGCACTGAAGAGGCTCTAGTTAATATTTACATAGCATTTAAGTCTATCAGTGGGGGTGAAGCAGGAGCAACACATTGATCACTGTTTATTTTGTTATCTTCTCAAGAGACTTGCAAGAGCAGCCTAATCAGCAGGCCACACTGAGAACGATTATGCATAGCTATATCTGGGGGTTCTGAAAAATAGGCCAATTTGCTTAGGCCACCACTGGCGCCTCCTCAGAATTTACCATACATGTTTATGCGGGTCAACTGAAAACAATCAAGACTACTAGAACAGTGATTTCCGGGTCTAACATGCTTTTGATTGAGTGATAAGTTAATAATTAGCTGATGGGCTGAATTGTGTGCTTGAGTGGGAAATCTCCAAACTGGTGATCTCTGACCTTCCAGAAGTAGAGGCACCCCTGCCTGGACAATGCAGTGATGGTAAATATTAATACTTTGTTACCATAGTCAAGTCAGGTCAAGTGGTGATGGAGGTTTTATTGTCATTTCAATCGTACACACAGTACACAGTGAAATTAAACAACATGCCTCCAGGAGCACAGTGCAACACAAGAACAGAACGGAACGCCTCAAGTGCAGACAGGATGAAAGAGAGTTCAAGAAAAACACACGAGCAACAAAACAACTGGACAAGACAACGTTTAGTGCAATTGACAATCACTACAAAACCTTAAAACTACAAAACGCCTTAATTGTACCCCTTAAAATTACCTTCATCTTGACCCTAATTTCTCATACAGGAAATTAAGGAAAATTAAGGGGAAAAGTGCACAGATTAAATTTCCCCCTTACTTTTTCAAACTTGCCCCTTAAATAATAGAACCTCCTGAATTAAATCCTTAAATTTAAGATTAAGGGGTTTCACACTCAGGCCTTAAATCTAATTTTAAGGTCAAATTAAGGGGTCGGTTTCACAAAGTAACAGCCACTTAATTCAAATGAAGGGGTTTGGTGTATTTTCAGGGGTAAATTAAGGCAGGGCTAAGCACATTTGAAGTACACTGTGTTTCATAGTGAATAACTACAGTCTGGATGAATACAATATTTTGACAGGCACTGTATTCTAGCAGCAGAGAGTTGTGTGCAAAAATGCAGAACAGAGGTAGACAGCAATAAATATGATTGTGCAACAGGAGAGAGAATGTACAGTGTAATGAGTAATGTAAAAAATGACAAAGCATATTTACAGAGGTAATTATCTGTGTTGTTCGGGGCTTGGGGTGTTGGTGGTGGTGTGTGTGGTGGCGTACAGCTTGTGTTTCAGTTCTGGTTTATAGTATTATTTTGCAATATTTGTACTCAAGTTTTTTTGGAACTAAATACATGTACTTTTAGCTAATTACATTACTTTAAGAGCATTAATTCATCATTCAACTAATTCATCTGTGTACATGGACCTTTTGTCAGGGCAGCACATGCAGAAGCCCTGTCCCAGCTGGTGGATTTGCACTCCTGCAGTCCCCAGCTGTTTGTCAGCATGAGAGCTGTAAGGCTGCAGGGCGTCTCATTTCTCTTTTTACCATTCAAACAGGTGCTCACAAGTGCCCTCTGTGCACTTTTACCGCAGCCTTAGGCAAGAACCTAATCGATGGGTCTCAGCAGTAGCCACAATTCAAGCAAGAACAAATTCAAGTGAACATTATGGGCACTTTTTAGTATTTTAACTAAGACTTCAACTTAAGTATACTGTCTCTGGTGTCAGCAGTTCCGCAGTATTTGTAATTTTGGAAACTATAAAGACCTCCTCCAGTATCCATCTGAAGAATACTGGCTTCTCGAATTTTGGCACTTTAATAAGGTGAGGCTTGCTGACTAATTGGTAAAGTGAATGGACAGTGTTTAGTAAAATATGGAAATCAGCTACTTCCATGTTAACTACAGACTTGGCCCAAAAACTGCTTCTCTGCATACCTCTCCAGAGTAAAGAATTTTAGTTGATTTCCCCGATTTCTCAAGAAACAACCTCAGGATTTTCCCACTTTGATTTAAACACATTATGGGTCGGCTTCCCGGACAAGGATTAAGCTCAGACACGGACTCTGAATTGAAATTCTCCATTAAATGGAAAATATGGTCCAGGACTAGGCTTAATCCCTGTGGTAAACACAGGTTGCTCAAATCTCTGTTTGCCTTGATGAGTCATTGACAGTAATATTGTTTCTTCATCACATGTTTGTTCCTCCTGTAGTAAACCATCCTACAGATATGCCACGTGGTACATGAACACAACACCAGCCAGTACCAACTACTGAAACCTACCTCTGAAAACAACGACTATTTAAACGTTACTACTGGTGGCCTATCCATGGCTAAACATTCAACAAACAAATATGTAATACCTAATTCAGAATCAGATTAATCAAATACACTATATGGACAAAAGTATTGGGACACAGCTGTTTTCCAGGGTTTAGGTAGGCCCCTTAATTTAAGTGAAGTGCAGTCTTAATGCTTCAACATACCAAGACGTTTTGGACAACGCGATTCTCATCTTTGTGGACACAGTTTTGGGGAAGAACCTTTTCAATTCCAGCATGAATGCACAAAGCAAGCTCCGTAAAGACATGGTTGGATGAGTTTGGTGTGGAAGAATTTGACTGGCCACACAGAACCCTGACCTCAAACCCATCCAACACCTTTGAGATGAACAGGAACGGAGATTACGAGCCAGGCCTTCTCATTCAACATCAGTGCCTGACCTCATAAAAGCACTACAGAATGAATGGGGACAAATTCCCACAGAAACACTCCAAGCTGGAAGCTGTTCAAGCTGCAAAGGGGGGACCAACTCCATATAGTCTATATATAAATGCAATGTCTTTAAAGTCCCTGTTGGTGGAATGGTAAGGCGTGCCTACACTGTTGTTCATACGGTGTATGGGCTTAAAATAGCATTCAGCCTTTGATCAGACAATTTGCAAATGTGTGTGTAATTCTTAGCTGATAGCAAAAAAGAGAAGAGGTTTTGGATGTTTGGTCTAACAGGAGCCGGTCTCCTGGAGCAGACCGACCCTCTGAGCTCCATGGGATGGACCTATAAGTGACACACATCCGTTCATCTGAGGAAGAGAGAGGCATCGTCTCCCAGATTGAGCCAATGAAATCGTGGACATCGGAGTAATCACGTCAAGTCGAGGACGTTTCTGTCTACGAGAACAGGTACTGGAACTAATGAACGCGTACATTTATAAGACAATATGATCTGAAGTCCATAAAATGTGCAAAAACTGACTGAGAAATGAGGCAGGAGGGAGGCTTTAGCTGGCTAACGTTTTGTGAAGGGTTCAGCATGGAGGATACAGCTCGTTATATCTGAAGTTCATCATATTAATAGTATTATATTACACTTGCAGCACCTGAAGTGATGTTTTAAGGTTTGTTTGGACATAAATAAACGACCATTCTATCTTTTTGGACAGTCTACGATGTTAAGTAACTAGCTTAGCCTCAGCAGGTAACGACAAATACTGACGCAAAAGAACTAATTTATTATTTATTCACTAATTTTATAGGTCAGTAAGTTTGTAATAAAATATTAATGGACTTTACATGCATATGAGACTAATATTGCCTGAGTATTTGTCCTCTTCGTTTATCCAGACCTTTTCAGCTAACGTTAGCTTCAGCAGGCTGTTTAGCTCTTGCTAGCTGCTCCCTAGTTGGATTGCTAAACAACCAGACATCAGTCTTGCACCATTTTCATGAAGAATTAAACATACGATAATAATTTTCTTCACTACGATATTTGTAGGTGAGGTTAGGCCTTCAATTGTTTTTTTTAATAATATTTTTGCCTTAGCTAGCTAACCTTAGGCTAACTGTCTGAGCATAGGTAACTTAGCTAATTGGTCCTCACCTTTGGATGATTTGGGGGCAGTCTAGGATTATGTGCTTAATTCAGTTCCAGCTTTGGTAGTTTTATGTCTGTCTCTTTATATAGTTTATATTAAGGCTGATATGGTCAGGAATCAGTGCTCTAATGGGGCAGTACGTCTTGCGTCTGCAGGAGTCCACATGCAAGTGCCTGGAGAGGTTTAAAGAATCCATTTAACTGATCTCTCTGTTCCACTTTTTTTGAGAGGAGGCAGCTTCTGTAGCTTCTATGTGGACCTGACCACAAACATGCTACTGCACATTATGAAAATGATTATTTTGATGATAAATGAGCATATTGCAGTCACAGCTAGCTTAATCGTGGTGTTTCATGTTATGTGTTCACTGATGGTCTTGGAAAGAAATATTAATTGTGCCGAACATTTAGAATCTGGAGATTTGGTCAGTGATAAGTCTTGTTGTGCCTTAAAATGGTTCACATAACACATAAGATAAAAAAGAACTTTATTTATCCTGAAAGAAATTCTTCTCTCATTAGCATGGTGAGTGCAACAAGACATCAGGAATATGTTTTTGAAACACAGTGCAACACAATGACCAGGACATTATTGTTGCAACACATAAGACTCACTATTGTCATTAACTCATATTATATATAACAAAAAAGACACTGTGATTCATAAAGCTCGTTCTGGAATGGGGGCTATTCACTTTTGAACACAGGACACCACATACCACTTTTTAAGCCCTGAAGAATACCTTTTAAATAAATGTTTTACCCCCCAAAAATTGCACAATTCTCCAAAATTCCCAAATGTCAGTTCCGAGTATTGACTTTGCTTACTTAGTTTGGCATTAGATGTACAAGTGTAATGTAATAGATCCATTACCAAACTATATTAAGCACATAATGTCAGAGCAAATCTAGAGAAACAAGCTCCACACACCAAACATGCCTTGACTGATCGGCTGCATTTGAGTTAAGGGGGAAACTGCAGTGTGCAAATTAGATTTTTCTCTAGTTTCTTTAAACTGTCTCGCGTTCAGAGAGATGCATTGGGATCGTGCCTCATCTTCTCCCCCTCTCTGTGTTGCCATGCTGAAATTAGGTCAGCAGCATCCAAATGGGATGCAGTATCCCCCTTTCAAGTCTGGGATAGGCAAAAAAAAAAGGTGCTTCAAAAGGAAAGGATTTCCCCCCTTTTTTTTTTAAAGGACCCACTGCAGTTTTCAACCATTTGAGAGTCTGAATCAGTCTACAGTCTGACTAAAGCACTCAGCCTCTCACGTCTTCTGTTTCAGTGACGTTCTAAGCGAGGAAGTCGATACTGTTGGATTAATGTGCTTCCTGCAAGGATACTTAAACCGCGCCACAGCCCTGCCAGCCATATCTTTGTTTTAATGTCTGAGGATTAGCACTGACTAAGCCGTCAAAAGAAGAAAGATGACTTACGAAACATCTGGGCTGCTGTGCCCCTAAGCTGGAGCTGAGTTGAGTGAGGAAAAAAGTGGCCCCGGCAAAGTATAATAATTTAATTTTAAGCAGGAAAATAAAGTGGACATAAGTGGATGTGTGGTGTGGGTACAACTTAATAAATATAGCTCCAACTGAGTAATACAATTATATTTCCTAAATATGGCATGCATCAAAGCGAGAGATTTTGCTGGTGTATTATGTCTGTTCTGACATGTCATACCTCAGGGAAAAAAAACAAATATTATTGTACATACACTGTATGGGCAAAGGTATTGGGATGCCTGACTATTTCACCAATAGGGACTTTAAAGGCATTGCATTCAAATGCGTAGACTTTAATATGGAGTTGGTCCCCCCTTTTGCAGCTATAACAGCTTCCACTCTTCTTGGAAGGCTTTCCACAATATTTTGTGGGAATTTGTACCCATTCATTCTGTTGGACGAGAAGGCCAGGGTTGCAGTCTCCGTTCCAGTTCATCCCCCACCAAACTCATCCAACCCTGTCTTTATGGACCTTTCTTTGTGCACTGTAGGTTTCAGTAGTTGGTAGAGGTCAGTGTTGTGTTCATGCAGTACAGTCTGTCAGTTTGGCTCACAGTGTGTGTACTCTAACCCATAGATTTTTTTTGTACGTCACTTTTGTGTTCAGTGACAGTGAGAAACACATATTTAATTCTGATCGGTATGACAATGTGCTCTAGCCGTTCAAGTCATGTTTAAATGTACTCAGGATTTAAATTGGGATTAAATGTCCTTAAGTTATAGTATGAAATTCCTATGTGGTGTAAAAGACGGATTTAAAAAACAAGACAAAACGTGAGGAGCTCAGTAGGGCACAAGTCATTGTAATTGTGATGTATAGCATTTTGAGTAACCCAAAGATCTGTTACAGTAACATTACACTAATGTAAATATAAAAAAAAAAAGACTAGCTCTCCACACATGACCAATTCTTGAAGCACACAATTCGCTGAGCACCTGGTCCATTGTGCTGAAAGGCTCTGATGCACAAATTATTGCTTAATGCAGTGCATATGGCTGGATTTTTACGTTGACGGTAATTTTAATTAATTCATCATTAATGGTCAACTTTTTTTTTTTGAGGACACTTCTGTTTTGTGTTTTTTGGATGTTGTATTTAAATTTGGTTAAAGTCTTTCCAGCTGAACCATCATACAAACCAAGCCATTGCTCTGAAATCTGAAAACTGAACTAAATCATGAAAGGGATGAACCATTAAACCCCCCCCCCCCTTAATAACCGGTAGACTGGAAATATCTTCAGGTATTGAGTTATTTTTTTGTCACATCGCCCACCTGTCATTTTAACCCAGCAAATGAGCTATTTAGGAACAGGTCTTTTCCTTCACCCGAAATTTAAATCTATATTGGAAGCTAGGGAGGCTCCTATCGTTCGCCCGAAGATCGGTATCGGCCAATAATCACATTTTATGACTCGATTCGTACTCATTAAACTTGGTCGATCTTAGGAACCGATCACAACTGATGACGTCAATGCGTGAGGACGTACAAGATGAGTGGGGATGTAAATGTTTTGGCGCCGCAGTCACCCTAACTCAGCCAGCTCCGTTTTGTTTATTCATTTTTGTCTCATATTAAGTATGATAACACTATGATGTGCATAGTGTTATGCATAAACCCCATTGTAAAGGCATATTAAAATGTTCACTATATATACTAAATACTTCTTTGTGATTATTTAGTACTCTGTTAAAACATTAGTTACATTAGATATATTACTGTAAAAATATTACA
>JBBIGA010000132.1:29294209-29309496 GCA_037576975.1 Alestes dentex | reverse complement strand
TATCGGCTGATCACCTAGACAAAAAATCGGTACTTGGTATCGGTGGCAAAAATCCTGATCGGAGCATCCCTATTGGAAGCCCCCCAGATTTGGGTTGTATAACACAGTGCTCAGCTTGGCTCGGCTCGCCTCGACTTTGCATGCGTCTACCTCACGTCCTGTTTAGTTTGCCTCTCCAGTGATAAGGTCATATTTCTTCCTAAGCACTAATTTATTTAATTTGCACTTTGTGTGTGATTGTGATCAGTAATACTATCCAAGTGGTATAATGGCCATTCATAAACAAAATCAATACAATGCAGTGGCATAGGAGGATTTCATTGGATTTGATCAGAATTCCTCAGTTCACACACAAGATAATAGTGATGCACTATCTTGTTCATGACACACTTGTGTCCAGATACAGCCTTCTGATTAGTGAAGTGTCTACTTAAATATACTCCCATTGATGACCTTTGTGCACAAACAGCTTGTGTAATCTCCATAGAAGAACGCTGCTAATAGAAAGGAACACTCTGGAGCAGCTGCACATGCACCCAATTGCTTGGAATACACTGTACGATTTTGGGCTTTTAGTGAAATAGTGACACAAGTGTGGTGATTTCTTTGGTCGTGGCTCCTAAACGGTGGTTTTACTGCATACTGTGAGTGAGGTTCAAAGAGGTCCAAATATAGCCTGTGAATATTTTCGATAATGTCAGAACTGTAGGACGACCATCTCACAGTGTGTGTGCTGCTACGACCTGTCAATTAAAACACAGCATGAAATGACACATTTATGAATGTGACATAGTGTGCAAAATTCAAACAGTATGGAAGCATAATGAAGACATAATGTGTGTTTTTCTAAACACACATTAAAAGCACAATTGCCAGAGCGCAAGCCATCTTCTGTTAACGTAGCAGCAGCGCTGGCTGAGGACTTTTCGTTCTTCTGTATTGACTTGTGTGATAGTTTACATTTCAGTAGGTGCATCTTCATACATCTACACACCTTCACACACGCCCCGTCATACGACTACGCACACGATGTACCCGAGTTTATTAGATTTATGTTGCACGGTGTGATTTCTAATGACCATATAAAGTTGCTGAAGTCTGTCAAATGCCCAATGCCAAGAGTAATCTAGAGGAATATAAAGTCACTAGCACTGGGAGCAGTGTTCTCAATACAAATATTCTAGATTTGAAAAAAAAATTTACTTGCAAACCTGTTCTTACTGGACTATAATTGAAATTTTCTTTATTTTTTTTCCTCTTCATTTAGGGGTGATGAGTTTTTCATAGGAGACTGATCTTCTTCATCTGGCCCATGAGGAAGACTCAGCACTAAGAAGATATGAGGGCAGTGCTTGAGTGAGGTATGAACCCCCCCTCCCCTCACCTCTAGTATCTGATGTTAATTTCATACAGGTATATATTGTCTGCAGATTTCAAAACTGTTGTTCATGATGAATTTTGCTATTCTTGTGAAAAGCACTTTCAGATTTTGTAACATTATGAAAGTATATGGCCTATTTTCATCTGCCGCTAGAAGCTTAGTCCTATGCTTAATGATTTCAAAACTCTTTGACCTGTGTGCATTAATAAAATAACTAAATAGCAGAGTCTTCAGTTGAAAACAAAAAGAAATTTTGGATTCTTTCCAAATTATGGACTCCCTTCAATTTCCCAGTAAACAAAACAATGCCAGTGCTGGTCATATTCTGGGTGGAATGTGAAATTGCAGTGTTAAGCAATGGAATGAATGCTGTTACATTTTCTTTGACTAGACTAGTAGGGCTCCTATTCACTTGAACTGAAATAAGCTTGTGAGAGATGAAAGGTAAAATGCAAAAGTGCGTAAACTTCAGTATGTCACAAGTAGTACAAATATCAGTCAGTGTCTTCAGATTTTTTTGGAAGGCTGTTTTACACATTTTGAACAGTTCCTTATGAGACAGCTGGACCTTTCAGTAGCTCAAGTGAATGTTGTTGAAAGGTACAGGGAGTGGTCGTGTATGCTTAGTTTTTTCAAGAAGGAAAAAAAAAATTATCCATATATAGAACAAAGTAACAGGCTGTTACTCTCTGTTATAGCTCTGTCTCAACACATTTATTTTATTTGTTGTGTTTGTGTCTGGGACTACCATACCTGTAATTTGAATGTCCAGTTAATTGCTGCCTTTCTCAAGTTGTGTGAGGGTGTCCATTGTTTTAACGAACTCAGTCAAAACATTTGTTTTTTTGACTCATCTTTATGTAAACTTTTAAAGGAGCGATGCTATAGAACAAGGGTGTCCAACTGGAGGGCCGAAGTCCATCACAGTTGGGTGATTTCCCTTCTCAAACACACAAGAGTCACACTGCGATTTCTAAGAAGCCAGGTTAGAAAAGAAAGCTGAGTGAGCATCAAATTTACAGGAGGAAATTGCCTAAAATGTATTTTTAAAGATTCTGAGAGCCTTTGCTCTTAAGATTCTCCACACTCGAAACATCTGATTTACTTAAAACGGTTCTCCAATTGTCCTCAAGCCCCCCAGACGGTCAAGAATTTTGCTCCAACACAAGAGTACAGCGAAATGTTGACTTTTTGGGAATCCCTGAGGTTCAGTTTGAAAATCGCTGCTCTGAAAAACCGTCCACTGAAAGTTTTCTGGGAACCTAGAAGTACTTTTACGGCATTGCACGTAGAAGCCATTCAGACATGTTTTCTTTTATTATTTGAGTGTAGCTCTGATCGTTTTCATTTCATCCCTCACTGTACTGCTGGTACTTAATTCATAAGATAATAGCACAGAACTCATGACATGCCATTTTATCTGCGTGTGCTATCTGTTCTGAGACCCCGGCATGAGCCAGTTTGAATTTTTAATGTTTTGAAATCTTGCTTTAGCTTGTTGAAATAGTACCTTTTAACCTAATCTTTATCTGGCGCCTCTGAAGCGCATGGGCAGCGGCCACAGAGAGTAATGTTGACTCATTTCCCTTTACTTGGTGAAAGAATTGAAAAACATTCAGCTGAAACATTTTTCCATTGACTTTTTTTTTTTTTGTGTGTGTCAATAGCATTTCTGCTGATGCTGATTATTTTCTACTGAAGCTGATGGAGATTTGGTTGAAAAATAGCGCATGGTTTCTTTAATTATGTTTTACTGCTTGCATTTGCTAGGAATCTAATTATGTCCCTGTAATAGCCTGTTCTCAGACAAGTGTCAGTGTAATAGCTTGATCCACAAAATACTGTGGTTGGTGTCATATTGCTAAGATCTATAATGATTAGGAAGGCAAATCTACCATGATGTTCATTAAATAGCATTGCCATAAAGCAGCTATAAAAGCTTGTGGGCGTTTTGCCAGTTCGATGTCTAGCGAGCTCACTAGTGACGAAACTGATCCATACAGATAATGGGTCTGACCTGAACATCCTCACACTTGTATTTAAAAACCTAAAATGGAAGCGAAAGAGGGTTTTCAAATGGATGAGGTGGAGGTACTTTGAATAAACTCACAGCTGAAATTTGCTTTTGTGCACAAACGTAGTCATAAAAATAGTGTATCTTTCTGATTGGCAGTGACCCTCACTTTTTCAGACACACATGCAACTTTCGTTGTATAGGAGGGGACCAGCGCTGTCAATAGGAAATTTAATTGGGGTTGTCATAAGTACGATTAAACTCAATTGCAATTTACATTCTGCTATGATTAGTTCAGTTGGTTCAATTACAATGTACCGTGTCAATTGTAATAATTATTCTCCTGCTTTTCTCTTATTGTAGGCCTAAAGGGGTGATTCTCATAAAATCTTGGTTATGAAGATTTTTTAAAGACATACATCAACAAATGTATTTTTATAGCCATTAATAACAATGTCTGATGTGTTGTAAAGGTCAATTAAAAACACGGCTTTGGAAATATGTAAAAAAAAAAAAACAAGCCTTAAAAATCTCATTACCGTAGCTGTCTGAAAACATCAAGGCCTTTTAAGAAAGCCACAAGTTTTTCAGAGAATAAAGTATGCTCAGTTACTTGAAACTCTGAAATTGTGTATATTTTTACATTTTATTTGACATAACAGAGCCAGTTATATTAAGCTTAGGCTTAATATGGGTCTTAGATGTGACCCCTAGAGTTTGTATTATTCAGGGATGGCAACAGTGTATTCAGCTGAAGCCCAGCAGCTCACAGGCTGTATGTTGCTAAAGAAGCTGCTATCGTAGCCTCTCATTCAGACACTGCTTTTCAGCCTTGTCCGCAGTATGAGCGAAACAAACTCAAATTAGTATAATTGTACCAACATATTTGAGATTTTTCATAAAACATGTTTTGTTGTCGTGCATGCCTCGTATTTATTTAGCAGTGCGCATTTTTTTGGTTGTCGGATCAGTTTAAAGCGTTCCCACACTCGGGATTCCTCAAGTGTTTTTGCTCTTTTGCTTTCCATGGCTGTGTGAAAAGTGGAGACTTTATGACATAGTAGCAATCACTTTCCTTTCTAGAGGCAAGTGCAGATAAAATGTGTAGTTTAGGCTGCAAAAAAGTGTGTCCTCTGAATGCTAAAATTCTAGAACTGAATACTAATGTAACAGGGTAGTTTTTGTTAGTATTCAGACCTGGAGATTTTTAAAAAAACAGTATTAATAATCAAAATAATTAATAATTGACCAGGACCGCCCTAAATTTAGTACACATTCTGGTTTTCTGGACCGCTAAATAAAATTTAGAGTGAATACATGTACTTGAATAGGGCCATAATACATAAAATGTGTTGTATTTTTGGTGAATAAGGTCTCCCTTTTCAGAGGGTTTGAGAAGCATAGGAGGATAACTGTGTGTTTTTATTTTATTTTTTTTAAATACTAGATTGTATTTCACTTGCATAGGCAGACCAGTGACAAAGAGAGAATGGGACAATGTCAAGGATGCTGTTCGCACAGCCATAAGCTCACTGCCAGTCTACTTAGATGCCAATTTGTGCTTTTTGCCACAGAAATATGCCCCTTAAGACATTGTGATTACTTTGGATTGATTTCCCATTTGAATTAGTTGCTTCTAGAAACATGTAAAAGGGTGGAGAAGACATTCCGCCCTTACCGCAGAAGTAGGCAAAGCCAGAAATATGATATGCAGTCTGTGCCACTTAAGCTTTGTGCTGCCTTATTGAGTGCTCCAGTGTGCAGAACAGTGGTCACACATCACTAGTACAGAACATCAGTAATCTCATACTCAGGAGCCCTAATTTACACACACACACACTTTCACACACATGCGCCACCTCATCTCATTCCTGAACGAGGCAAGCAGCCCGACTGCAGAACAGGGAGTCTTATAGGAACACAGAAAAGGTCACCTTTGTACAGGAAGCACTATCGCATTACCAATGTTTGTAACAGGCCACTGGAGTGATTCCACCCCCCTTCAAAGCCATATGAAGGGGAGTTCTTAAAGGAATACGCCACCATTTTTTGAATACTGCGTCAGTAGCATTCTTCTTAAGTCTTTTTGTTTTTATTCTTTTAATTGCAGAGTTTGGTGCCTTTTCTCCACATACAATTTTTGAAATATTGAAACTGTTCGAACATCAAAACCTCCATTAATATGTACGCTTGTATAACTTTGTGATTGGGGCTGAGTATTCATCGTTCAAAACATCGTTTTTGTGAATAAGTTGGCTCTGTAATATATAGGGAGAGAGAGGATAGTCAAGTTGCCTTCAGAATGTGTGTTGCAGAGAGAGTCTGTGACTTCACGTAATGGCAGCGGCAAAGTAACAGAAAGTAAAGATACACAAGTGTGTAGGCTCCAAAACAGACTTCAAACACTAAAGCTAAGGTCAGTTATAAAACATGGACACGTGACTATTTGTTGTGGTTTACTTTAAAATAATCAGCCCGTGAACACCCCACCAGTGATAGAAGGCTGGCCCCTGAATCAGAAGATTGCTGCTGTTAATCAATGTTGCGAGGGGTGGACAATAAATAAATAAATAAATAAATAAATAAATAAAAAAGAAATATATATGTTAAAAAAAAAAAAATTATATATATATATATATATATATATATATATATAATTTATTTAAAAAAAATTTTTTTTTTTAATTAAAACAAAAATTTCAGTACACATATATTTATATATATATGTATGTCTGTATGTATGTCTCTGATATCTGTTTGATGTGTATTTTTTGCCGAATAGAAGCAAATGTATTAAAATCTGGTTCCTGGAACCAAGAAACATAAGTTAATATTGTCTGAACAATTTGTTCTATGCACAGCCTCATTTGGCTTTTCCTGAGTTGAGGTACATTTCAAACAAATTTCTGCTTATCAGCTAACAGTGTTTATTTCCCTCATTTTCATACATGCTCTAGAACTAGCATTAAGGAAATGGCAGTGTAAATGGATTTGTTTAACATTTTTTATGGCCCCAGGTGACCCCTTTTTATGGCTGGTTTGACAACTCTCCTGATATTCTATCACTTGACTCTTTGAACGTGTGCCTCTGCAGGTATCTGAGAGTGCCAGTAATGTGCCATGGGGTACGACGTCACCAGGTTCCAGGGGGAAGTGGATGAGGATCTGCTTTGTCCCATTTGCAGCGGAGTGCTGGAGGAGCCCGTGCAGGTTGGTGGGGCTCTTTGTGTTAAAACCTGCTCCTAAAACAAGGAACTGAATAACTGGTCTGCTCTAACTTTGCCAAAATGGTTTTTGATACCTTTTAAAGGCCAGAGCACAATGACTCAATGTTCTCCAACAAACACTGACATCTGGTTGGTGCCACACTGTTGTGATTGTGTGAAGGCTGTTGAATTTTCTCCCTTTATTCACGCTGTTTGATCCATTGTGTTCGAGAAGCACCATCCTCATTCACATTAATCACTAATTCTCAGTAATTCAGACTATATTCTACATTCTTATGTGTCTCTGTGTGACTATGCAGTCATAGCATAAAGAATTTCCTCCAGGATCAATGAAGTTTTTTTGATTCTATGATTTGTCTTGACTATCTGACCTTCTCTTCTCAGGCCCCGCATTGTGAACATGCCTTCTGTAATGCCTGCATCACACAGTGGTTTGCGCAGCAGCAGATTTGCCCGGTGGACCGCACTGTGGTGACACTTGCCCACCTTCGACCTGTGCCCCGCATCATGCGAAACATGCTCTCCAAGCTGCAGATCTCATGCGATAATGCAGGATTTGGCTGCACTGCCACACTGCGCCTTGACCAACTACAGTCGCACCTTAAAGACTGCGAGCACAACCCCAAACGGCCGGTTACCTGCGAGGAGGGCTGTGGGTGAGTGGAGTCCGCAGTACTTGGATGGCTGGCATGTTCATTGTGTTTAGAATATGCCGGCAATTTGAAGAGGAACACAGAGCGTAACATAACCTATAGATGTAAATCTTTTTTTCGTTATGGCACCCAACAACCCCACATACCAGCCAGGCTGCAGCAATTAGCTGAAAGTCATTTATGTGGCTCAACACAGTGTGTAACGGGTGGGGGGAAAAAAAAAAAAAAAAACGAAACAAAGACCTGTTTGTATGATCACACGTGGTAATTCTATCTATATACTTCTCATTGCACTTCACTACAGGAGGCGAACTTCTGTTTTGTTTTATTACCGACAGAATCACGGGTTGAACAATGATTGCCACAAAAATGGGCGGATGCAAGTGTTATGCTTACATTAGGTGATTAATCTGTGGACTATCATTTAATTAATCAGTTATTTGTAGCCCTTCAGGACAGGCAGTATTGATCAGGTATTAATCTACATGATCTGATTTCATCCAGTTAAGTGTTTTTATTTCTCAAAACGTCTGTTCCGTTTCTTAGGCTGGAGATGCCCAAAGACGAGATGCCAAACCACAACTGCATCAAACACCTGCGCAGTGTCGTTCAGCAGCAGCAAACCAAGATCGCGGATTTAGAGAAGACTGCAGCTGAGCACAAGCACCAGCTGGCTGAGCAGGTTAGACCTGTGTTTTTGATCAGAGAGCTTTATCAAAAATAGGCTTGTTGTAGTGTATGAGAGATCAGACTGGGCAGCAGGGCTTTGCATGGCTGATCATGCTATCACAGACATGGACTATTTTGTATTTGAGGACAGTACAAATTCCTTCATTGTTTTCGCTGTTAATTTTTTCCGTTTAATGCAGAAACGGGACATCCAGCTCCTCAAGGCATACATGAGGGCAATCCGCAGCGCAAACCCCAACTTGCAGAATCTGGAGGAGAGCATAGAGTACAATGAGATCCTGGAGTGAGTGTTGCCTTTCTGCTTTGTTGTTTCTAGAAACATTTGTAATTCCTTTAAGGCTGTAGTTACTGCTGTGTTACTCTGTGTGCTACTTATTAATGATCAAATTCAGTAACATTTTCAAAATACTAAATTAAAGATCCAGACTATAACTTTTTGTTAAAGGTCATGTGTCCTTAAACAACAGACAGAAAACACATTCCCAGAAAGGAAATTTATTTTTGTAGATTTTAAACTACTACTTCAAAACAATGATTAAATGACAAACTACAGTGAACTGTCGGGTCCTATACATCACATCTAAAATGCACAATTATACACCTGAATCCTGATGAATTCTCATTGCACTATGTGCAGTGATAAAGGAATTCAGTTAAATTCAACTGATGTCGAAAGTATTAATGTTGTGTAACAAATTTTTTCCAGGTGGGTAAACTCTCTGCAGCCTGCCCGCGTGACCCGCTGGGGTGGAATGATCTCCACGCCTGACGCTGTTCTTCAGGCAGTCATCAAACGTTCCCTCATTGACAGTGGTTGTCCGCTGTCCATAGTCAACGACCTCATTGAAAATGCCCACGAGCGCAACTGGCCGCAGGGTCTGGCCACGCTGGAGACGCGGCAGATGAACCGGCGCTACTACGAGAACTACGTGGCCAAACGCATCCCGGGCAAGCAGGCGGTGGTGGTCATGGCCTGTGAGAATCAGCACATGGGTGAGGATATGATCTTGGAACCAGGCTTAGTGATGATCTTTGCCCATGGAGTGGAGGAGATCTTATAGTGTGGACTGTAGGAAAATAAAGAGTTGATGAATTTGGGGGGAAAATGTGGAGTACTGACTGGAGAAGGGGTTTTTACTGTGAGTCAATGTCCCCTCTAAAAAAAAAAAAAAAAAAAAAAAAAAAAGAAATGCTAAAAATGAATTCACATCCAGTGTCAGGACACTCCTGGCAGTCTTTACCTCATATTTAAAAGAAGTACACCAACATGGGAAGAAATCAAAATATATGAAGGAACAGAGTCAACTATGAGCTGAGGACGAAAACCTTCAGCCATCCTGTTCTTGTTGCCTTAAAAGGAACATTTTGAAAAAGTGGACCCTGAAGAAGAAAAGGGAGAACATACTCTGAGACCTAATCAAGATATAATGGAGGTTTATCAATAACACTGACAAAATTGAAGTGATTGTCTGTTTACCCCTCTGCCATTTAATGCTGTCTTTTGCGGGCTGATGAGAAAGATATCCTGCCCCGATCCTTCTGTAATGTAATAAATGGTCTTATGACGTACTTTGTAAATATGGAAGATAAAGAAATATAAACATATATGCTATCTATTCTTGGTATGATAGTATAGTTAACATTTTTGCTGTTCCATCTTGGTTTGCTGTTTTGAGTCATGTGCTTTCAGTTACCCTTAATCTCTTTGCTCTTCAAATGAAGCCAATTAGGACTATCGCACAACAGAGGCTTCTAAATAACAGCTTGGCTGTACAAAATGGGTACGTTCGCTGTCGTATTTCGGTAAATTTGACTCCAGTCTGGCCCACAATACTGTTTTGCCAGTTCCTAATTTAGGCTTTAAGGCAGTGCTGACTGCCCATAAAGCATTCAATGCTCTAATTGCACAGCATAGATTGGTCACGATATAATATTTTCAGCTTCTGGTAAAAGTCTTTGTTGACAGATGTTGGACAGAACAAAGTAAATGGACTAACAGCAGGAAATGGGACATTTGATGTCTTTGGTTGTGAACGGTGGATGGAGGCCACAATTGGTTAGCCTGTTTGCTCAGCCGCTGCTTGATAGTTGTGGTTTTGGGTTGTTCCTGGTTTGAGGGCTTTTCAGAAAGTTAATGTGGATTAACTTGTGGAAAGATAATGTGTTTAGGCACCCCTGCTCAAATTCCGTGTTTTTCTAAGTATGTGAATCAACATCTGCAGCGAAAACACTCATTTTAGTGCACAACCAACAGAACATACCGAACATGTAATTCCATTGCATAGTATGAGACCCCTCGCCATTCACCTCTCTGTTTCTGGTCCCTTGATTCTCACCACTTTTTAGTCTCTGCGTGATGCAGTGGCACATGTTCAGATGAGCATTTGCGGTAATCAGGAGATTCCGGTCAGATCAGATCAGATCAGACTAATGGGCCTGTCGTGACTTGAACAGAAATGTTCAATCCAGTTTGAGAACAGTCCTCCTGCTACGCCGTGTAACCCCTGTCCCTGTTGAAACGTTCTAATGGCGGAGACTGAGAAGATTTCCATTCACCAAAAGAAAAAAGAAAACAAAAGAGGTGGAAGAATAGCGGAAATATGATCTGCCGTTTACCGGCTCTTACCGCCGAGGTTCTGTAAGATGCCCCACCTTATCTGTGCTGTGCAGAAAAAAAATGTTCACTCATTTGTCGTTTGGCCACTCGAAGTGTTTGTTTATGTTTTGTTTTTTTTCATTCTTTCTTGTTTTTATTTTGTGCAATTGATTCCTCTGTTCAAGAATAGTAATGGAATTGAGAGTTTATTTTTGCCTATTGTTTTTGTCTTGATATTTTTGCTGTACATAGTTGATTTTAAAGAGGGTCTGGTGTAACTCTTGTGCTGTCTTTTCTCAAGCAACCAAAGTGTGTTATTGTGTTTTCTGATCATTGTGCTTTTTATTTTTTTACCCTCTCTCCCCCCCCCCCCGTCCTGCAAGCTCAATATAAACTCTGGTATGATGTCGTCCCATTCCTTTTTGTTTTGTTTTTTTTTTTTAAATTTGGGAAAAAAAAAAAAATAATCACTCCTACTCTGCCTGAATGCCCCTCATTCTGTTATGGTAGCTACTTCCTATTATTCCAGAGTACAAACCAAGTATTTTACAGGACAGAGAATGTTATTGCATAGCAATATTCAACATACACCACAAAAGAACTATCAAATATGTGGAGAAACACGGCTGCACGTTGGTGCAGACTTTGCCTTATAAGCTGTGCACTTCGTTCAACACTAAATGTATAAATGACTCCCTTTTGTTTTTCATTCCCAAAAGGGTGTCACTTGGCTCACTTATATCACTCATCCTGGTCCTTATGCTATAAATTCGAAGGCTTTCAGCAGGTCTCACGTTAATCGTACATATTAAAGTCATACTCTGATGTTTGGACTATAAAGGGACACGGCTCCACTTGTTTTTTTTTTTTAAGTCTCTGCTCCACTGTATCCATTCACTTTCACCCAGTTCAAGAAGTCCTGAAATGAAGGTACAAGCATTTGGATGTGATGGTATTTTTCTTTTTTTTTTTTTTTTCTTTTTCTATTGGTTGATGCATTCAGTCGCAGGAAAACCACACGACCTGCAGGACCATTTTAAGCCTGCAGGATTTATCTTGTGAAATTCAAGTCTTGTCTTGTTGGAGGTGAACTGTTGGATTTGGAAGACTTCTTGTTTATCACCGTGCAGTGTCTTCTTCTTCTTCTGTGGACGTGACGCTTTTTCCTTCGTTGCTCATTGTCTTCTGGCTTCTGTGCTGTGAGATATTGACTATATTAATAAACAGCAATGTTTATTTCACACGACCCCCGGTCTTTCTCTGCTGTCATGTTGAAATGTGTTGTATTGGTGTTTTTTTTTTTTTTTGTTTGTTTTTTTTTTTTTGATGCCCGTGTTGTGTTTAGTTCAAAAGCCTTCAGAAGGGATTATGTGCTGGTGCTTCGTGACCTGACTTGCCCCCCGTCCCCCCCCCCTTTGCTTTTCAGTAGTTCTTCCACCGTTTTGCCACAACATGGCACTAAAGTGCTGCTGTGGCACCTTCCTGAACAACGTTTTTGTTTTTTGTTTTTTTAAGATTTCCTGATGATATCTCTCTGACTGCATTGTACCTACACTAAAGTGGTATTTCTGACAGGGCTTAGAAATGTAGAGCCTTTCTGAATGCTTTCCATTCTGTTTTATTCTGTTTCTCATCTCTCAAGCTCACTTAAGTGAGCTTGAGAGACGAGAAATAGAATAAAACAGAATGGAAAGCGATCAGAAAAGCCCAAAGCGCACACAAACAAGCATAATCCCCTCTTCTTTGGTATTTGCTCCGGCCGGCCTATGCTCGAATGGAGCGAGCCAGTTTAATCCTGCCTTTTGTGTCGGAGAAGGCCGGAATGCCAGTTGTGTGTGTGAACTTCATCCCGCCACGCTCCTGACTGCACTCTGAAAACATATTGGCAAATTCCTGTCAAGATGATACATACTATTGATTTATTGATCCTCTGGATGAGCTCAATTCAAGGTCTGGGGGTGGAATGTTTTCTTTCATTAGCATGAAGCCTACAGCACCACGAGTACATAAGCTATTCTGATAAAGCGATATGTAATTGTTTTTTGATTGCTTACTACTTCTGATAACTGATAGCATCAGTACACATGTTTGTGGGGGAGGGTCAGTTTAATAAAAGACGGCCTTTTGTGGATGATGCAAAACTCTGAATGTGGAATAAGAACTTACTTTTGATACACGTTTGTGTGTGTATAATATACATACACACACGTATGTATGTACTATATAGAAAGATAGATAGATATAGCTCATTTTATTCTGACTTTCCATGATGGTATGAAATGCCTAAGCATTTAGCATGGTTTTTCAAGCTATTTTTCATACAGTTAATTCATTAACAGCCTTTTTGAAGATGAGAAGTTCCATCGGTTCTTCACGTTATCTTTCCAAATGCAGGGTAGGGGGGGGGGGGGGGAAGTCACTTGAGGTTTGCTGCACATTGCTGCTTTAAGGAGAAACTCATCCTGTCAGAATTGTATGCAGTGACGGAGAATGGAACCAGGCATCTTAACGCACCTTCACTTTTTATTACGGTTTCAAATCCACTGCTTGATGATAGCTGCCAGTTTCATGATGGTTCTGAGACAAACTTGAGGCATAAAACATTTTAAAAATGGCAGAGAAGGTGTAGTGAGGCAAAATAGTCCCTGCGGTAAACTTTTTGTCCCCAGGATTACCACATTTTTTTCACAATTTACCACCAAGGTTACACGTAAAAACTCAAAAGGCATGTGTAAGTGGTTTTGGATAATAAATAAAACGCCTCTGGTTAGTGGTGTGGATGTCGCGACGTCTGGTTCCATTCACCACCACTGTAAAGAACTTTTCTCCACACTGAATCTGCTCTGGGAGACTCTCTTTACATCTGAAACACTTGGTTGAGCAGAAATGTTGAACCAGGGGGCTTCATTTTTAAGTCTAAATGTGAAATAAGAGGCGGGGTGGCTGAAATGTCGATGTTTGAGCAATGAAGGCGTTAGCTTGCGATTCAGAGCTCCTCTGTTTCCTCTTCTCTCTCTTCTCTTCCCTCCGAACGGACTCGTCGCTGTGGTCGAGGCGGTGCTCTTGACTCGGGAGTGTCAAGCTGGGCGTGTTTGACAGGCAGTGTGCGTGTGTGAGAGTGTCTGTGTGTGTGTTTGCGCCATTCTACATGGACTACTCTCTCAGAACTCATTTGTCTCTCCTCCGCCTCGCTCGGCTCGGTTAACTTCTGCCTCTCGCTCCTACGGCTCAACTTGTGGCCATTTTTATCATCTCCGGCTTCTGTCGGAGGACTCGTATCCACTACAGGCTGATCGGGAAATCAGGGTGAGTGTTTCGGTTCGTGTGTTCTGTTCTGTGCGGGTCCTGTGGTGGGCTCTGCGGGCCCGGTTCTTCAGCCCCCCGCCCGGTTCAGTCCGGCAGTCCGGTCAAACTGGTGTTTTTGTAGAGTTGTAACGATATGCACAGTGTTTACGGTACGCCTTTCGGTTCTGAACATCCTTTTGGATTCTCAGTTATTAAAAAAAAGTTAAAATGGTTTGCTTTTGTAGATCAAAAATGTATATACTTAAACAATAATAGATCCTAGATAGATATAGAACTAAGATATATATGTATATACCGGCCAGTACCTTCCAACCAAAAAGCAAATAACTCACATATAACTCCAATAGTATGCTCTTATTATACTTATATACTCATATAGGCTTATATTAGAGATCCTTAAGTATGTATATACCCTTACTATATATTCTTTTATAAGAGGTCCTATAATAGATACAGACAGATCTATGAATTTTTAAAATTTTTATTTACATAAATATATTCTATACTCATGTAGTATAACTCTTATATACTTAAATAGGAGATGATATTATATATTTATACACAGTTACTACATATAAGTATGTAATAAAAACTCTGATCATAGACATACACATTCCTATTATATATGTTTTTGCTCTCATGAACTACTTACATAAGAAAAGAACGAGATCTGATATTTTCTTATTGTTTTGCTTTTAGAGGTATAATCCGCCAACCAAAAATATCTTACCAAAGGCGTTCCTGTTGTCAGAAACTGAGTGCTAACGAAGGGCTAGAGGACGACATAACTGTTGCTGCATTTGACTTTCAACTAAGTGGTGTGGTTACAGGCCATATGTGAGTTTTTGTGCGTCATCAGAAATGATATCATTTTGCTTTTGTTGAGCATGTTCTAGAGCACAGTAGTGAGTTTATAATCCAGCGCAACTGAACGACAAATAGTACAAAAGATGCACTTGGAATCACCATCAGTGTTGATTGCTGGGCCCTGAAAGACAATTAAATGAGAAAACCGGATGTTTTGTGGCATTCGCGCTCACTTTTGTTACATAAAATCCTACCCAGATAAAATCTACTGGGCTGTTCTGTAGCGTGAAATCCATTTGAATGTATGGAGAGAAGCCTAGAAAGCCTAAAGCAGCTGTGTGGAGCTTGTCTTGTTTTGACTTGCCATGCATGTGGGTATCCTGAGGCCCATGTTTAGAGTATTTAGGATACTGGAAAATAAGCTTTGCATTCAGGTGTTCATGTGATTAAATGACACAAAATAAAATATGTACCACATTTCCCATGACCTGTGCTTTACCAGCGGTGTAGGTGTATGTGTTTGTGTGTGATGATATCGAATTGATGATGTTGTTCAATACAGCACAGTAACAAAGCAGACAGGCAGGTATATTTATACACACACACACACACA
>JBBIGA010000132.1:29275011-29288419 GCA_037576975.1 Alestes dentex | reverse complement strand
CTCCAGGGAGACTGTCCCCTGTAGTTAGGGAATGGAAGTCGCTTTGGATAAAAGCGTCTGCTAAATGCCATAAATGTGGTTTAGGACTCAGTATGACTTACTGTGCGCTAGAAAACTGAACAAAACTTCTAGCTAAATGCTGAGGGCAGCCTCTTTTAGACAACAGGGTCTGTTTTCACGAACCACAAACCATCACAAACACATAACTGAAGGCTGCTAACTGAATGCTAGCAGTGAAATTTTGTTTGTTTATATATATTTATAGCTCCCAGCTAGTTATATTGCATCGTAAACCACATCTACTAGTATTCCACAGTTTAATGAAGTTCTGGATGTGTTTAGAGAAGTTGGGGATGTATTTACATAACTAATTACTTGTAGAATTTGATCTCAACGTTAGACTTGTGTCCCCAGTGCTAAACCAAAGATGAGCTCTAGACATGGCTTGGCTGATCGCCTACATCTGGAGTGAGTGGAAATGATGTAAATATAATTTTTTTTAACAAACTATAATGATCATGCTGGTAAGTGAGGTAAGCAGTGGCCTATTTGTCTATTCAAATGTAGTTGTGATGATAATGTAATGGCTCTACTAACTTCTTATATTAAGTCATCATGGAAGCACATGCAATAAAACTTTATGATCGAGCAGAGCGGATCAAGAACTGCTTTGTGCTATTAACAGAGGCAGGCTGTCTAGAGGGCTATTCAGGATGTTCAAGTGAATTAGTGGACCATAAAACACAGCCATTGACTCCTAATGATAACCTAATGGCTCTACCTGCTTAGGGTTACTGGTTGTATTCAATCATTAAGAAAGTCCCCTTCCTGCCATTGGAATGTGTTGAAGTAAGTAATGTGCTAGGGGTTTAAGAAGAGCTCTGGTCAAGCAGGTAACAAATGTAGCCAGTGACCTATTTGTGTACAGAACCATTGATGTAACTTAACTTGGCCTGGCAGAGGCATCATTGGGATCTTGAAACGTTTTAAGCATGGGGTTTTTGGGGTGGTTTAATTTGGCTATTTATTATTGTTATTGAAATCCAAGATTATTCATAAAGCATTCTTTAGCCCTGGACGCCGGGGCAGCTTTGTGGCCTAGTGGTTAGGGGGCGTTCCCCTGCAGTCATAAGGTTGTGGGTTCAAGTCCCAGGACTCCTAGTGGCACCCTTGGGCACCGTCCCCACACACTGCTCCCCAGGCGCTGTGTTCCTGGCTGCCCGCTGCTTCACTTGGTGATTGGGTTAAATACAGAGGAAGAATTTTGTGCTGTTCACTCTGTGTGCTGTGTTCACGTATGACAGAATGGTCACGTTATACTATCAGCACCCCTGTAGCCTGATTATCTTAAAGCATTAAGAAAGCCCCATCACATTTGTTGTTGATGAGTGTCCTGAAATATAAAGTTGTTGGCACGTGTAAAAGGACCTTAACCCTAACAGATCTGTGCCGGAAGCGCAACAAATTGTAAATTCTCATCATACAGCAAAACGGCTCCTTATATGGAAGTTCCCCCAGTTTGCGTTGATGCTCGAGGTGTCAGACATCATGCTGAGCTTTGTTTCCTTTGTTAAGTAGAAACAAAGATACTTAAAAAGCACACAAATGCTCTTGAACAAAAATGCCCAAATATCAAGATAGTCTTCGCCCATAATGCACATTTGTATATAAAAGTGTGGATGTCCCTGCTCAAAAACCCATTCTGTTGATTTTCTAAGTCAAATGAGGTCAACACTACCTCTGCTAAATAAGACAAATTATTACTTGCTGAATTCAACATGATGGAAAAATGAAACATGAAATATGTTATGTACATATTTTTGCCACCTGTGCATTCACTACTTTATAAGACACCTTTGGCTGAAATCACAGGCTCCTAAAGCTTCTTGTAGCCTATTCCATGATTGAAACCACTTTTGCTTACTGCTTATCAGAAATATTCATAGCTTGTCTTGTGCGCACAGCATGTTTACGATCTAAAGACAGATTGTCAATAATGCTCAAGTCTGGGCAGGGTGAAGGCCATTTTAAAACATAAATCTTTTGTTTCTTGAAATAGGTCCACGGTTGTTGTGATTCATTGTCTTGTTGTAATATCCAGCCTGTTTTCTTCTTCAGTTCCTTTACTGACTGTGGAACGTTAGTTTTAAGGATCTTTAACAGTTGGCGGGTTATTAAACTCTTTCTCCTTTTTTCCTATTGCACTGTAGGCAGAGTTCAGTTTTTGTTAAAATTGTTGCGTACGTCAGACTTCTGTGACAAGATCACAGTTAAGGTTGCCTTCTCATGACCTTTCCATGTAGATTATGTTTGGGCGACATTGTGTTTTTTGCCTGGTCTTCGCCAGTTCTCTTTAACTTATATTTCTGACTGATATTTCAGACAGTGGAAATTTTGAGCAGAAGGTGTTTATATATCTTTTGGATATCTCTTGACGCTTCGTTTAGAAAATCCCAAACGGTGTGTAATTTGAACAGGGGTGCCTTGTACCCTCACATATAACTGCATATTAGACTAATATAAGCTGTGTTACACACGTAAGTGGAGCTTAAGAGGAGTTATGGCTAAGACACTTTGCTATGTGTGTCCAGAAGTATTCAGTTTGTTTAAGTAAATCAGTAGAACATAAAACACCGTCAGTTAACCAGAACGACAGCTTAATCGCCCTTTATTTACTTAGACCTTCAGTCATTAAAGAAGCCTCATCCTTTTGTTATATAATGAACATGCTGAGGTAGAAACCATGGCACAAGTAAAAGAGCCTTGATCAATATTAAAATCATAGTGGTCACAGAGTTACTCAGTGTGCTCCAGTGAATTAGTGGACAGCACTGCCATTTGGTCAGAATGGTAATGGCTCTACAAACTGATTAGCCTGTGTTACATCCTTACCCCTCCCTGCCTTTTTTTGAGAATGTGTACTAATACACTGGGTGGTGTATGTCACATGGCCCATTCAGGCTGTCTGAGTGAATTAGTGGACCATGAAACACTGTCATTTATTCAAACGATAACTCAATGGCTGGTTTACTGATCATATAAACTCAATATATGTGAATGTGTCGGCGTAAAAACTGATTCAGAATCAGACATTGCTTATGCTACTATTGTACAATTTTTGTCTTGCTTAAGGAGCCTAACCACATTTCCCTCTCTTTTTTTGGAGTAAAAGAGTTTGATGTGATGTAAATAAACACTGTTCACACTTCTATTATTTATTTTGTTCACGCAGTATCCTCTTTGCAAGGCAGCCGGAGTTGCTGATTTTTGATTTGATAGAATGAATGGGTTTTGCGGTGATGTAGACGAGCATTCCGGCCAAAATTCCGCTGCCGGTTTACGCAGAGGTGTGTGAAAAAGGAAACGCTGCACTGAAAAATGCTTGTTATTGACTGTTTCATTGGTAGAATGCGACATGCTGTCATGGCTGACCGAGGGACAACCTAATGGCTCCACTTACTGATTAGCCTGTGTTAAGATAAGGTAAGATAAGATAAAATAATATAACCCTTTGTCAGTCTCACAGGTGGGAAATTTACATTGTTACAGCAGCAAAGTGGACAGAACAAGAGAAGGAAGTACAAGCAGCATAACTAATATAACAAAAAAAAAAACAATATAGAAAGAACTGTATGTAATACAAAGCAATATTTAAATATATACGTTTTTCTGTACCTATAAATATATATGCGTGTATACAGTGGGAATCTTCAGGCGCCTAGTAGCAGCTGACAGTGAATGATACACAGTAGAATTGTAAATCATTAAGAAAACCCTGATGCCTCTTTTATGAGTGTTTTGAACTCTAAACTGGGTGGGGAGCGTAATCTGCCTGTTCTAGGAGGTTAACTGTGTTTTAGCCGGGCAGCCTCCCTCCGGGTTTCTCTGGAATGGAGTGCACTCTGTTTCTGCGCTTGGCTCACATTGCAGTGTGTAGGAGGCAGAGCGCAGGCCTTTTGCTACTTTGCATGCTCTCTGTGTGGAGGCACCCGTGCAGAGATGAGGCACCAATCGGCAAGAGGGAGCCTGTGGGGCAAGGCGTCTGCAAGCCCAGGCGTGTGTGTGTGTGTGTGTGCGGTTCAGCTGCGACTGTGAACGGGTTTCCTCTCATCACGCTGAAGCCGCTGTTTTGTCGTGTACAAAAAAAAAGCACCCCTGCCGCAGACATATGAAAGCACAAGGCCCTCAGAAAGCCTATGATTCATTCCTACTGTTGATGTGAATGCCTACGAGAAGTTTCATAACTCTGTTCCACGTACAATGGGTGTTGCTGCTGCTGGATGCAATTGTGGCTGACGTAGATAAGATACAGGAGATTTAACCAGCGTTTACAATAAGCGTACTTCAGTAGTTCAGAATGTCATTCAGTCATTCAGAATGGTTTAATATGAACCATTTGGCATTAATTAACCAACTTGGAGCTGCTCACAAGGGTGGTGATAGGAACCAGACGCATGAGACTAATAGCTTTATGCGGAATGAAAAACCCTATGAGGGAGGTTTTGGCCTAAAATGTGTTTTTTGAATATGTTTATGGCCAAGAGGTAAATGCAGGACGTACCTGTTATTTTCTTTATTACAATTTATTGTTGACATTACATATAAAAGTGGGTGGTCTTGGATGGGAATAACATAGCTATGTCTGCATTGACGTCACAACCTCTGGCTCCCGCCACTGGAGAAAGGAACGTCAATAAGTGTCTCTGCAATGAAGCATTTCATATCAAAGTTTGTTTGACTTTGTTTAGATCCCTGGTGATTGAATTATGGGTGGAATTCCCCTTTAAGCAAATGTGAAATGGACTTTTTTAAGAGTGTAACATGGACCTTTTCATGCTATGTGCAGATCCACAAATCCTGCGAGTCACATGCTCGCACAGACGTGCACTTTAGCCCATGTAAAGACGTGGAGTACCCCCTTGTTAAAGAAGATGACTCACGCTTGTATCTGCAGGTGGAATGCAAACTAGACTGCTTGAAGGCCAAGTGAGTTGAACAGTGTGGGTGGAGGCCAGGGAAAGACCCATTAGTGTGTGTGTATGTGTGTCTGTGTGTGTGTGCGTTTGTGTGTTTCTCTCTCTCTCTCTCTCTCTCTCTCCCTCTCTCTCTCTCTCTCTCCGTCACCCTTGGCAACGCTCTGACGAAGCACAGCTGATGGGGAAACTCTTTCCATAGTGACCAGGCTTGCCCTTCCTTCTCTGGAGTGACCAGATGTTATCTGAGTGCTGAGTGTTCCCTCGCTAAAACAGACCTGATTTCATTTGATTTTATTTGATCCGATAGAGAAAATCTCATGAACTGCACAAAAACAAAAGAACAAACAGAGGGAAGAACCACACCCGAGCAGGAGGTGAACTCGAATAAGTTATAAAAAAGGGAGTTTGCTCGCCACGGAGCGTGGGCGAGATGTCAGCATACAAGACAGAGCAAACACCAATTACACTGGAGAAAGGAAAAAAAAAAAACAGCGTTTACTGTAAGCGCTTATGACTGGAAGCCTTAATTAGTGACAGGCCGCGAAAGACCTTTGACCACAAAGCTTGTGAAGGAACTGTGAGTTTCTCTTAGCATGAAGTGTGAAGATATTGTGCAGACAGTATCTTTACAGCTGAGTGCCAAGTCCTGTATGGGATGATTCTTGCACTCCAGGTATGTTCTCTCAGGACAGGATGAGGTCTGCAGTGCAGGGCATTGCTGTATACGCTGTGTCAAAATCTCATAATGTGTCAAAATCTCAAAATGTCATAAATATACGTACATATACACACACGCACACATATATATCTTTACACTGCACTAAATGTTGATTAATTAAAATCATTAATCAGTTCTGAACTAATCAGCTTTAACAGTCCATTATAAAGCCACACTTAGCAGTTTTAACCACAAGGGTCCAAAATTAGCATTCAGATTGCTTTTGTATGTGTTATTAAAGTTAGAAACGTGTGTGTGTCTGTGTGTGTTTGTGTGTGTATGTGTGTTTAAATCATTTTGCACCAACTGTTGTTATATACATATTTATGGATTAATGAATTTTATCCATTATAATAACTGGTAGATTACAGCAGTTTTTTAGTGTTGCTAGTTTGCTCATTAAAAATAAAACTCTTTGATACTACGTGGCTTGTTCTTGCATAGGAGAGGCGTTAACTGCAGAACACAATTTAAGGGAACCTCCATGGTTTGCAGGCTGCAGCTAACCACTATAGGACGCCCCCGCTTCACCGCTGACATTTCCATACCACTGGTCACATTTCCCTTTTACTGACTAAAACGTCTTGTACCAGCTCATAAAGATGAGTGTCTTGCGAGAGTCAGAGTGTTCTCTCCCACATACACACTTGGGTCACCATGCAATTTCTCTCAGGAATCACTCTCAGAGGAGAGCGAACGTGGGCATGTAGAACTGGCTAGAACACACACACACACACACACACACACACACACACACAGGCACACTCAGTGGGTCTTCTGATACAAATTCATGCATTAACATTCATGAACGTCCACACGTGCGCTATAAATTGCATCCACCTGTTTTTGTGCCATTGGATCTAATCAGCTAGCAGAACATGCAGATGTGGATGAGTCCTTCAGATGCACAGATGCATGTGCTTGAAGGAGAAGTTCACTGAAAAATCATTTACACATTTCCCCCCTCACCCCAAATATAGCAGATCAGCCAAGACTGTATAGTGTCTGAAGTTTAAACATGCAGCTAATAGGACTGTCACAACTGTAATCTACCAGTTATTATAATGGGCAATCAAGTAATCAAGAGTTTACTCATATATCCATAAATATACATATATGTGCAACAGCTGGTGCATGATTATTTAAACACACACACACACACACGCACACACACTTTTTTTTCCTTCAATGACACAAATAAATCTGAATAGTGGTCCTTTGTAGTGAATGTTAAAACTGCTAAGTGTGGCTTTATAATGGCCTGTTAAAGCTGACTAGTTGGGAACTGATTAAAAAGCAGTGTAAAAGTGTAAAAACCTCTCTAACTCCGATGTAAAAACAAAGTAGGAAACTTCACCACCAAAGGGGTCTAATGTCCTAGCTGATGGGCTACGTTAGGGTTAACTTGTAAATTTTGATTTTTGGTGATCCATTCCTTTAACTGTCTACATACTGTGTGATAGCACTGCATAAATTATTAACATATTAAAGGGAAATTCCACAAAAAGTCTTCACAATGTAATATCTGTTAAAATGTAAATGTATTAAATGTTAGCAAAGTCATTTGGAGTGGTTTGATGTGAAATTATAAGACAATTAAAAGACAATTGTAGACAAGCCAGATGAACCGGGAGTCGTGGTTCTACAACACAAAATAAAGGCGTTTTATTTACTATCTGAAACCACCAGTGAACCTCAATGCATCTTTTGAGTTTTTGTTTGTATGTTGATAATGCTAAAGTTTCTTTGGGGACTTTTTTGTCTTACGTCGTCCTGACTCTACTGCTCTCACAGTTATCATGATTAAATGCCTCGTGCACTAGACAGAGTATTCATAGCCATTTCATGTTGTTTTCTAATTTGTAGCTTGTAGAGATGCTTCAGACAACTGATTCCATTCACCACCTCTGTAAACAGTTCTGACTAAGACATTTGTATCTTTAATAATGAACAGGTAGATCTGGTTCTAAAGTCTTTTTGACAGAGCTATATTCACATCCACTCACAATTACTTCAGGAAG
The DNA here is from genome assembly GCA_037576975.1 of Alestes dentex. Classification (NCBI taxonomy): domain Eukaryota; kingdom Metazoa; phylum Chordata; class Actinopteri; order Characiformes; family Alestidae; genus Alestes; species Alestes dentex. The sequence goes on along the minus strand of JBBIGA010000132.1, from coordinate 29,280,704 downwards.
TTATGTAAAACTATTGTGCTATTTGTGGAAGAGTCTTTGACCGTTACGTTGCTTGGCATTCGTAGCCTACTGTTAATGGACTACATTGCATGGGAGACAAGTTTTTGTTTTTCTCCTTACAGTCAAATTAAATTGTAAATGAAGTGTTTATCTCAGTAATATGGGATCTAATGCTTCTAGAAACAATCATCATAAGGCGTAACCGTCTCTGATTTGTTTTAAACACAGTGTGGTGAATGAAGACCCTGGGGTCCCATGCAAACGGGTGAGGGCAGGGGGCAGTTTGTTTTGTTGACTGGGGTGTTTCTTTCTCTTTTGTGACTAGAAGGATAGTTGCACTTCATCCTTCTGCATATATTGCAGGGCCCTGTGGAACTTGTGTACTGGATGTATAGAGCTGACCAGCTCTGAATAAATAGTAGGCTATGCTTGATGCTCTGTGTGTAATTTTTTTAAATTTCTTACAGTACTGTGCAGAAGTCTTAGGCTCCTGTGCAAACTGTTTAAAGTAATTTATCTGAGCAGTAAGGCACTTTCTGCCAGCAAATACACAAGTTAACATTAGAAATAAATGCAAACAATGAAATATGAAATAATATTAACATTATAATATTAACAGTTCTATTTGTAAAAAGGACTTTTTGTGAGCTGGTTAGAAGAACACAGTTTCGGTTCCAGATTTCTCCTGGATGCCTACAGCTGTTGCATGGAGCTCTTGATTTAATCTAATGAAGTGTCAATTGAGTTGAACCAGGTATTTGAGGTATTAGATGAGAACTACAGTGTAATACTGTGCTGCCATGAGGAGAGGTCTGGGAATGATTAAGCAAACACAAAGACATACATAAAATAACTTACTGTTTACTGTATTCATATTATTTGTATACATTCTTAGCTTTTTAAGACAGATACTGCTCAGCTAGACAGGTTTTAAATCTAATTTTCTCAGGCATCGTTAGACCTTTACATGGCGCTGTATGTGCAGAGCTTCATATTAATTAAAAAATGTTAGTAAAGCTGGAACAATTTAATATTTCTATCATCAGTCCACAAAAGATGTTTAGAGGAGCTTGCTGTTGTTGGCCATTTCTTTGGACATTGTGATGCTGCACTAAGTCACATGTCTGCTCTCGTGATGACTTCACAGTATGGGGCTGATTTCTAAATGTGTGTGAAGCGGAGAAGAAGCGGATGAAATCCCTCACCCTGAGTTTCACTGGGCTTTTATAGTTGCATCAGATTTTTTTTTTTCACCCTCACTTTGAGTGGGCGCTGTACCTGCACCAGATTAATCTGCTATTAAGCACAAATAATTACAGTAAAGTGACAACGTGAGGGAGAGAACCAGTGTGTAAGGGAGAGAGAGAGAGAGAGAGAGGCCAGACCCACAGCCCTTATCTGTCACACACACCAGTCAGCAGATCGCCTAAACAGGCGTAAAACGAGCCCTTCAGGAAATGTCAAACCAAACGGATTCACTGTTTCTGCAAAGCCCACAGTTTGTGGAACGGTCTGTTTTTCTGCCGGTCTCTTGCTGAAAGGTTAAGAGTGAAAGCCGTGTTGGCGAAATGGGCTTGTCACAGACCCGTGTGATCTGTATGTTGTGGTTTACAGTGTAACCTATTGGCTATTGGCTATGTTTAGAAATGTGGGTCTCACGGAAGTATTGGTTAACTGAGCAGGCTCATATCGAGGTTCTCCAGATTGCTCTGTATCAGTGGGGAAGCATCACACTGCTCTATGGTGCGAAGGAACAATAAAGCTGACTTTCACCTCTAAAGATTTCTTTAGAATTCTAAAGATTTCCTGGGGTGCTTGTTTTATTATACCCTGCAAAAAATGAAATCTTAACTAGCCAGAAATTTTTGAAAAGAAATAGCAGATCTTGTTGGGTTTTTTTATTTTAAGAACAGCTGACTTGACTATATAAGACAATTAATCTAGTTGTTAGATAATTGGATAATTGTGCTTCATTGTAGTACCTCTTGTTTTACTTTTATTTGCTTACATTGTACAATGATTTTTTGCAGACTGCCCTCTTTTAAATTGCTCATTTCTGAGTATTTGGATGGTTCCAGGCTGCTCTGTAGACACAAGCTAAACAGCTTGAATATAGTTAAATAATTATAATTACAACAATACAAATATTACAATAATGTTGATTAAGATAACATTTTTAATTGTGTTACAGACACTGGCAAGTGTAGCATTAGGAGTCTTGCCCATGGACTCTTATTTGTTTTTTTGTTACAATGCTTTTATGACTGATATATGTAAAGTGATCTTCTGTGATTGGCTGCTCTGTAGTGTGCATTGTTTGAAAAAGCAGTCCAGGCTAAAACACTTCTTATAACTTCAACATGAATGTGCAGGGCTAAGTTGCTGCAGGCTGGATAGGAGTTTCACGAATGCAAACAATGGCTGGAGGCATCGAGGAGAAATCTGGAACGGAACAAGTGTTTTCCTCACCAGCTCACAAAATATCTACTATAACTACATTTTTTTTTTTACAAACAAAACAAACCTTGATACTTTTTACCGCTTTCTGATTTGCATTTATTCTAATGTCAACGTTGCTAGCCAGCAGACACTTTATCACAGTTGAGAAAAATGGCTTTAAACAATTTGCACAGACACCGAAGACTTTTATACAGTAGGGGTTTTCATGGCATCACAAATCCAAATGCATTCTAGATGGGCTGTTTTTTGTAGCAGTTAAAATGTAGCTTATTTTCCGTATATGGATTGAATGGACTGGAGATTGAATATTGCATTTGGAAACTATGCAATTATCATGATATATTATGTAATGTGGAAATGCGTGTCCCTCACATCTCATTGCTAAAAATGAAACCTGTACAGAAACGCTTCACTGACTTGCTCTGCCTCATTTCCTCCCCTTCTGACAGGGGAAAGAAGTCCTGTTGGGTTAACTTTCTGGCCCCCTACCCATTCACCCAGTGGAACAGGCCACATAAACAAAGCTGCTAGGCAACTGAGCTAACCTTTTGAGGGAATTAAGCGGGGCCATCGCGACCCTTTGTTAGCTCACATGACAAGTCAGGAGTGGGCGTTCAATGCTGACTTTTCTGTCTGTTCTGCTGCCTGGAGAGGAGGCTGAAAGCTGCTACTGCGCAAACATGTACAGTCCATTTGCCGCTCCCGCCTGCTGAATGATGGCTGGAACGAAATGGCCAGCTTGATGTTGAATCAGATAAACAACCCACCGTCTAATGAACGTCAAACGTTTAGTAGAACTTTTATTTATTTATTAATTTGACATGAATTTTCTCATTGTCTCATTGTCTACAGCCAAACATGTGAAATCACTGGTCAAATCTGACCAGATTCAAATAAAAAGGTTCAGTGCTTTGCTTAAATAGAATGGGCTTTTCCAGCTTGCCACTTTTGGCCACCAAGTTGCCACCAAGCCTGTTTGCTCCTTACCTGAAGGGCAAGACTTTCCACCTATAGAGCCACCGTGTTGAGTGTTATTTGAGTTTCCTCAAATGTGAACGCTCAGCAAGATGTTGTCTGACTTTTCGGTCATGCTCGAGCAAGATGACCCAACAGAGACTACATGCAACAGTTCTATCATCAGATCAGTACTGCCTCTGCTTTTTAATGTGGTTCAGTGTTTATCAGTTCAGTTTTATTATTTCTTATGCAGCTGGGTACTAATTTATTACATGACACCACTTTTTAGTTTGTAACCATCCCAGGAATAGAATGTGTATTTTGACAATATTCACAAAAATATTGTCTGAAAAGAATATACTTTGTCCGACGAGTGCAGTTCGTGTTTCAGAAAGTTTTGCCTTTTAAATGGGTTCATTAAAAAATTTCATTATTTTCGGTATATTTCGCCTCTTCATTCAGCCATTCAACTTCAAAGTGTTTTCCTTGGTATAAAGAGTGAATTTAGCCTACATAATGATGGTTTATTCTTTCCTAGCTATTATTAAACGCACTTAACTAAAGTGTTTTGTCCCAAAGTGAGTTTAAACACCAGAAACCGTAAGGTGCTGATGACTGGACAGTATATATACATATGTATATTATAATATAACTAATTTATAAATTGGTAATATAGTATTTAGTAAATTGTTTATAGTAGTTATGGAATGATACATTTCAGTAACTGAAAAAGCAGCCTTGAATTAAAGTGGTTATGTGGTTAGGTCATGCTGAGCCTACACACCACACAATGAGCCTTTTACTTAGTTTATGACTGTGAACAGTACGAGGTTGGGAGGACAGGTCCTGAGAACCACTGGGTAATTGCACAGCATGTAAATTTGCATTAGAAACACTGCATCAGGCAAGTGTCCACAAACTTGTCGCAGACGGTGTATTTATAGATCTTAGAGTTGTCATAGAATGGTTTCTTGTTTGAAGGCCCCTTCAAGTTATATAAATAATATCAAGCATTAAACTAAGCCATCAATGCTGTGCTTAAGTGGGTCACCCATTTGAATGGCAATTAGTTCCCAGCAGCTCCTTTCAGAGTTCCCAGGAGAAATGGGTAGGAAGTGAAATGAGTCTTTAGCCCGGCATCGTTCTGCCTTGCATCCCTGGACGGCTCTGAGAGCCAGAAGCCCTTTATCATCGCTACACTGATCCATTTCCCATCGCAGATGAGACCCAGACACTCACATGCACACAAATGCACACACACACATAGTTTAATGTGCGTCATGTACACATGTACCCTTCTGGCCTGGAGCCTATATACTTGTGTTACACACACACACACACGCGCACAAATAGTACAGTTTTTGCCCAGAGTCACTGAGTGTTCCTAGTTAACACATTCTTGGAGTTGTATTGTCTCAGACATTTCATGTCTATATACATTAACAGGAATCAGCACACTGCACTTTACAGTACATACTCAATTCTGTGCATTTGCACACTCCAGATCTTGTTTACTTTTGTAAGTGTTTGTTTATGCTTGTTTACACATGTAAGGTTTATTTGAATGAATTTCAAATAAATATGTAAATATCTTATCTAGTATTTGATACGGATTTACACCTGCTTACACCTGTAAGGACTGATGCTGTTATTGAGGGACACATATTAAAGCACAGAAAATATTCTATTCTGTTACATTTTTGCACGCTTTACAGATCTTGCTTCTATTTGTATATAAATGCTTGTTTATTTGGATTATACTTGGAATATACTTACTTTTTTGTATGTTTTTATTTACCTTAGTTTAGCCTTTCCAAATTTCTCAATATAGGTACAATGAATTACTGAGGATATTAAAGGGCTAAAAAAGTCATTTAAAAAAAAGTAAAATATATATAGTGAAGTAAGCATTACAAGTGTAAGCAAGAAGCGCGCAAATGTAATAGAATAGTGTCTGTGCTGTAAAGAGCAGTGTGCTGTTTGCTGTTATAGACATATATAGAATGTTATAGACATTTATGTTATAGACGCATATAGACATAAATGACGGACAGCCGGTGAGGTACAGTGTGGTAGAGAGACAAGTGAGATACAGTGGGCCAGTAAGGCAGTTGAGATTCAGTGAAATAGAGAGGCAGGTGAGGTACAGTGAGGTAGAGAGATAGATGAGACACAGTGAGGTAGAGAGACAGGTGAGACACAGTGAGGTAGAGAGACAGGTGAGACACAGTGAGGTAGAGAGACAGGTGAGACACAGTGAGGTAGAGAGGCAGGTG
>JBBIGA010000132.1:29250025-29263037 GCA_037576975.1 Alestes dentex | reverse complement strand
ATGCAAATGACTGTGTGTGTGTATGTATGTATAGGTCTGGATATACCAAACGTGTGTGTGTGTGTACACATACAACACACCAAATGAGTATTTCTTTGTACATATGTGCTGCACTCATTTTCAGGGTGTGAGGTTAGCCTTGAGTTTCACAATATTACTTTTCTGGCTCGTTCCTCGTGGGAGCACTTCATCTCTCGAACTAGCCTCTGCTGTGTTCACTGGGAAAAGTTTGGTGTAATTTCCAAGCGCTGTTGCGGCACACATGGTTGATCACTCATAGCTCCCTCTTGGGTCCACACATCTTGAAGGGCATTCATGGTCACCGATGGTGTCTAGACCACCCACACACTGTGCTCTTGACCAAAAGCTCTGACCCCAAGCTCATCTGACGCACTGTAAGCAGTAAACGCCACTGTCTGGGGAGCTGTAGCCCTCTGCATTACAATGGACCCCTCTGTGTGGCTGGTCGAGGGGCTTCGACTGTGCTGTGCATTGTGTGGATGTCGTGGATTTCTTTACTTGCATCATCGCAAGAGCGTGGTTCGTCATTATGGTGACCGTGGGTCAGCTCGGCTGCCTCTATGGCTGGTCCGATGGCTAGATCAGGCGTGAGCCAGCTAGTACATTGTGTCCTTTCCTTCAGATAACTCAAGCATAACTTCCTTAAAGAGTTTGAATTTAGCACGGCTTATTGCGTTGAGTGATCTTGAGCAAGTGTGACCAATGAATATGCCTAAGTCTCTTGGATTAAAAGGATGGACGGGAGAGCAGAAAAGACTCTGTCTTGTCCCTGTTCTCTGATTAGAGTCTGTAGGACTGATAGTAACTATTGTTGCTGGGGATAATTCATTAAATGGCAGTTAATTCAATTGACACAGCCTGATTAGTTGAACCTGTGTTATCCTAAAACACTTTTTTTGTTACTGGTTGCTAAGTAACAATAATTTGTTTTCCTCTGTGGCAGCTCTGGTCCTGGGAGGCGGGTGTCCAGCATGGTTTGGCGATTTCCCTGCTCAAACACACCTGGATCAACTCTCCTGTTAATTGCCAGGTTTAATGAGTGTGTTTGAGGAGTGAAACTATCAAACTGTTCTGGACTCCAGACCAGAGTTGGGCCCCCTTCTCTAATGACATTTCTGGCAGAAGAAACTGTCAGTATTTAAAAAAAAGTTTGAAACAATTTTGACTTCTTTGCTTTACTTAATATTCAATTTGAAAATGTGATGCTTAAAACCCGTAGAAGCTGCTGTGCATTATCAAGAACATGACACCTCAGATGCCACTTGGAGATATGCAGACATCTCACCGCTGTGATATTTTTGAAAACACACAAACCCCAACTGTTCTATACTGCATTTGCATGCGTTTGTTTGTTAGCAACAGTTCAAATATTGTGCACGCACACGGCGGAAGTAACGGAGAGACCAGTAGCTGGACACCACGGCTCATAAAGTGCCTGCTGTATCGCACCTCCTACGCCCAAACCAGCCTCCAGGCCACAACAGGGTATTGTGCATCTAACGAATTCAGCCCCCCGATACAGCCACCCCCAAAGGAGCCTCGGGGGTACTTGGAAATAAATGAAGTCATTGAAGAGACCCCAGGACGATTCTGGAAGTGTAGGAAAATAAAGAAAGGCAACGTTTTACTAGGCCAGAAGGGCTTCTGGTACAAAGTGCACTTTCACTGGAACAACACTCTGGTCCATTGAGGTAGAACAGGGGGGAATTGACTTCAGTCAAAACAGACATAACGCTGGGTGGACTTCCAGCTCCTTTAGCCAACGGAGACTGGGTGGGGTCTCGCATAGATCTGGCTTTTACATCAATGAACTTATTGTACGGAAACGCCTGCAGCTCCAGGCTTGTTTGCCTACACGCGGTTCTGCGTGTGCAAACCTAAGTGTATGTTGGGCTGATGGATTGGTAAGAAATAGCAGTTTCTGTAAAAAGTGGCCTAGCAGCTCTTCTGCAAACACCATGAGCCTGAAAGTCGCTACATAGACTAATCAGATCTCATCAGGAGCATGACAGAACTGTGCTACGACATTGAGGCAGGACATGACGAGGGTGGTCAGACATGCATTTCAGGTTTTATCTGCTGTATCATCAAAGTTGCTTCACAACCAAAACACACACACACACACACACACACACACACACACACACACACACACACACACACACACACACACACACACACAAACCTGAACCATTGCTGTGATCTTTGATGGTAGAACAGAATATTACTGTTATTACTGTTACTTCTTTATTATTGAAAACCAAAATAGAGCTCTGTCCTGTTCAGTAGAAAAGACATGGTCTAAAATCTGTCTGTCTATCTCTCTCCCCACCTCTCTCTAACTCCCTGTCTCTAACTCCCTCTCTCTCTCTCAGAATGGTGGGCTACAGAAGTGGAAACCCCTCACGCAACCTCCCGAGCCAGAAAGGTAACACTAAATGTTCCTCTTCATTGTGCCCCCCCTTCCTTTCACTATGAATGATAATGCCAGCAAAGATGTGTCAGAGTTATTTCCTTGAACTATATTTGCCCTTAAAGTCACGCAAAGTACCTGTCATAAGAATCACCGGACTGTTTTATAGTCATTGCAGACACCCCCCAGTTAACACTGTATAAAGCAGAACCCTCTTGTTAACTGTGTAACGTAATGTTTTAGACAGACCATGTTCCCTATTCAGTATTCGGTCATCATAAACACACAAGCCCCCCCCTTTCTCCCCCGCCAATTCAACATTATGACCTTGAATAAATCAGGTAAGGTGCAAAGAAGGGAGTCGTTTAAGTTGAAACCAAATCTTGAGATCGTTTTCACTTTTTACCCATTAGCCGATTCCCTGTGCTCTTGGCCTCACTGGCTGGAGGCTTCACCTCTTCACAGGAGCCTTCTGAAGCTGGAGGAAACATGTTTTGATGAGCCGAGCTGGCCTTTCATATTGGCACGCCCCTGATTGTTTTGTTATTAGAGCAGATTTTTTTCTTAGTCAAACCCATCAACCTTGTTTTGGCTGCTTTCTAAGTTCACTTTTATGCCACACAAACAACGCCGTCACAGTGACATCACTTCTGTTTTAAGGAACCGACGGTGCCTTTCTTTAGGGGAGGGAGTGTAGTGCCAGTTATGGAACGGAACGTCTATGAAGAAATGTTTCTGTTGTCCTGAAATAGCCAGGTCATTGATCGCGATTTAACTGGATACTCACATAATGCCATAAAGAATATCTTACTGAATTTTGGAGTTGGCCTAATGCTTAATAAGAGTCTGATGTATCTGTAGATTCTGTATTATCGCAATTAACATCTAATAAGTGTTCTCTTTTCATGGGTTCCTACAGGAAGGTGGTGGTCCTTGAGAAGAAAGAGGATGAAACATTTGGTTTTGAGATTCAGGTAAGAGGATTCTCTTCGGATCTTATTTAACCGGATTTGTCCAGACAGCTGATGAAATTGGGCTCATCTCTGAAATAGCTGTGAATTTTACTGGAGTCAGGAAAGCTTCTAGAAATCAATTTAGCACTCTGAGAAGCGATATAGGATGGAGTGTTTGGGTGGCATAATAAAATTTGGATTAAAGACAAAATCGCATTAATGGGTCAATTCTTAAATGTGGTATTGTATTATCTAATAGGATAAGACTTTTTTTTTTTTTTTAAGTCACAAACTGGATGAGCTGCTGGACTGCAGGACACATCAGTGTTTGTTTATTAGTTAAGAAGCTGTAGTTAAAGATGAACAGTATGCTTTTCCTTGGAATCTCTTCAGTGGTTGTAGCTTGTGTATTGGCATGTGTTTTGAAGATTCTCTGTGGTTTTGAAGACAGAAGAATTCTCTTTTTTTAGCTGTGGCTCCACATATTTTCCTGCTGGCGGACATTGTCGACCTCCTGTCCTTGGTTCTTTCTCCCTCTGGCTCTGCGGAGAGCCAGCATACAATTCTCACTTTGTGAGGGCCTGCGGTAGTTTGTATATTAATACCGGCAGCATCACACTACTCACGATAATGACCCCAGCTCCTTAGTGGTGGTATGTAAACCACAAAGGGCATGACCGATATATCAGTAGTCTTATAATCAACCGATATTAAGCTGCTGCAGATATTTAGAGGTATTTAGGTTTTGTTTTCTGAACAGTACACGCTTCTGAGACGACAATTAGATTGTTCACTTCTGTAATCTCCTGTTTCGATATGATGGTCATATTAGTGTGGTGCCGATGCACTGCCTTGCCAAATAGCTGGTTTATATTTAGCATTGGATGACCCAGGCCATTGTAGGGCAGTGGACCACTCCTTTCCGGCACGGTCCAGGATGTTACATCAGGACATGTGATTGAGAGAGAGTCTGATATGAGTGGCCTTAGGATGCCTGGCTTTGGGCAGCCAGGCAAAAGGAGGGTCAGTAAACGGCTCACAGAAGTGTCCAATTATTATTTTACCACAATTTGATTGTTATTTGGCCACAAATCAGAATTACTTATAAAACATAGTGAATTACATGAATGCTTAAGGATCCATTTACGCAGAAGGGTAGATAAAAACATAAAAATGTATAGATTATATATGTTTAAAAATGTATAGATTATATATGTTTATTAATTATTTAATATTAATTAATACACACACACAAACACATACATATACTTCATTGCACATGACTATAAATGATTCCAAAACTGATGCACCCCTAATGGCTCACTGTGAAAGCTATATAAACATTATGGTTTTTTGCAATTCGTGATGCAGCAGCTCTTTAAAGAGGCCTTTGGAAAGGATGGGAGGGTCTGGAAAGCGAGGGGAAATGGGCCATTCTGAACACTTGGAAGTGCTTTAAAGACTGTATTGAATTTCATGCTGTGTTTGATAAATAATCACCACGCTGTGGACATTTTTTAATCAATGGGATCTCCAGGATTTTGGGATGTTGCACCAGCCATTGAAACTCATGAGGGAGCAGATGAAACGTGCAACACGTATACAGTGTTTTCAGTTATGTGACGTTAATAAGAGATGAATTCTCCCCCTCGTGATGCTTTCTTTTTGTCAGAGTTAGTGAGAAGATTTGATATTAGTCAGGTTTACTCCTTTTTGTGACCGAGCACAAGTTTCATGATACGCGCAGCTGCCACGTGTTAACCTCAAACACAACGTTTGGGTTTACAGGAAGTGATAAATACTATTCTCACACACAGCTTGTGCTATGACAACCCCAATAAATATACTTGTTAGGGACTTTTCTGAGTCATTCTCTGTCTCTGGATATGCCATTTCCCTTTCTTAGTAGTATATCTAAACCCACTCTAGCAGGTCCACAAACCCAGAGAACTGCATGTTACAGCCTGGGTCCTATCTCGGTGTAATCTCCAACAACAGTGGCATGTCAGTGGGTAGGATTTCCAAGCCTATCAGCTTTAAAAGATGCAGAACTCATTTGAATCTTCTTTTACTCAAGCGAAGTATCGCAGATACCAAACCCGGCCCTAAGCAAATGAGGGCAACAGCCAGTTCAGCACCGGCAGCAAGGCCATGTTCTGTTTAATGGTGAGCTACTCATTAGCGCTATAGTGGGAAGTTCCACCGCTGTTTTGCATGTGGAAGCTTTCCTAGCAATATGATTGAAATTCTCTTCCTGCAGTAATAGTTTTATCTTGGTAGGTGAGAGAGCCTGACTAACTTCCTGTATGTGCAGGGCTTGGGGTTATGAATCTGATTGGATAAGTGATGGCTCACTTTTGGCTTCTAATACTGTGTGACATACTGCTGTCTGTACAAATGGAAAAATTATGACACATAGTTCAAAACAGAAATGGCCGTCATCCTGTTTCCTTGAACTGGATGCTCATTCTGGTCCTGGGGTGCTCGTCCTTTTCAGCCAAAGTCAACCCTGAGTCAGCACAGCCAAAGTGCTTAGTGTTGATTAGCCCAGGCAAATGAGGTACTTGGCAGCAAAAAAGTTGTTTTTTTTTTTGGTCACAATCTATTAGTCTGTTGTAGTGTAGGATGACCTGTTTTGCCTCATGCCACAACAGAAGGAAAAAAAGAGAAGTTTCCAAAGCCGAGTTTCAGTTTGACTCGTTAAATGAGGATGTTTTACATGTGACCAATAGCCTGAGGTCACTTCGTCACTGTAGACTGTTGAACCTGTCAAGAAAATTCAAAGGGTTAATAGTTGAGGCGTGGGAAATGTGGCTAAGCATGTACTACTTCTCTACATTTTTTCAGGTCTAGACAAATAGTCAACACTTCTGCCCCAGACATCAAGATATTTAGTTTTCATTGTCTGGCATGGTCCCAGCACTCAAGGTTTATTGGTTGGAAACGTATTCAGCTTTTGCTCAAGTAGCATCTTTTGCTGTCAACACAAAATACAAATTGAATTATTTAACAGATGGCTATATGTCATGTGATATGCAACTGTTGTCATCATAGTAAAGAGTCCATATCATGGATTTTTAAAAACAAAAATGGTTCATACAATATGTAAACATTGTAAAGATTCTGAACATTCCCCTCAATCAAACACTCTTCCTAGTCCATAAAGGACAACTTGTGTTTTTGTGATGTCACAAGAGCCAGCTCTTTTACACATACTTTTATGTCTGATGTGAAAATGAATGATCATTATTTTTAGTGCATAAAACCACTGGAACGTTACCTCAACAGAGAAAATAAAACACAGTAAATTTGCTGGATGTAAGTCTATTAATACTTTCAAACCAGAGTCGGTCCAACTGGTCTAGAATGACACACCAAGCTGTTATGACTTTGTTTATGCTGCTGATCCCTCTGTACATTTTCTCTTGTATACATAGTCAACACCCTCTGCACGCGAGTCGGCCCCATTCATTTGCTTTTGTGTACTCATTCTGCTATTTGTCTTTTGCAGACGTACGGGCTGCACCACCAGGATGAGAACTCAGTGGAGATGTGCACCTTTGTCTGCAAGGTTCACGAGGACAGCCCAGCAAAGCATGCTGGCCTTAAAGTTGGTAAGTGTTTGTAAAATACATTAACACATTGCCCACTGTGTTTAGTTAGACGGTCTTTTTCTAAACTGGCATTTGACACACAGACTAGAATAAGAGGCACTAAACAGCTGCTTAAGGGATGAGAATAACCATAACTTGTCACGAATATAAGCTTGAAATGCATATTTGTTCAATTTGTGTGTCAAAAATGTTATTAATTTTTTTTTCGTTATTTCTTTATTTTTTTAGATGTCCTAAAACAGACCATTAGAAAAGGGCCAAAATTACATAGAGTAAAATCTCTTTACCACTAATGGTAGGAATATTTTTATGATCTGAAATAAAGGAACCATTTCAGAGATGTTAGATGTCAGTTCCAGAAGAACTGTACAAATGGTTAGTGTTTGTTTATATATATGTGTGTGTGTGTGTGTGTGTGTAAATATATATATGTATATGTGTGTGTATATATATTTCCTCCTTATTGCAAATACATTGAAGCGATATAGATCTGGGTGATCTAAGTGACGTCTGTTATCTTTGTTTTGTGGTGCCAGTTCAAAAGTAAAGAAGCAAACTTCAAACATGCCTTGGCTGATTTGCTGTGATTGGGGTAGGGGACATTAGGCTTAAGGGAAACATTAGGCTTATTTCCCTCCATTTCCAGCTCTTAATGCTGATACTTATACAAGGGGAAGCCACTTTCGAAGTGTTGACGTTTGCCTTTATTCCATCTGGGAAAGCACCAACTTAAAAAAAAGCAATGCTGTGAGGTAACTTTGCAGGGCCGATCGTCTTTCCCGCCCTGTCTTGTTTTATGACCTGAAGGCCTCCTGTCAGTTGACTGTGTCAACACTGAAACAGTTGAGTGTCAGCCTACTGTTCAGGGAAGCGCAAACATCACCCATGTGTCTTGGGCGCTGTAGCGCTGTCAGGACCTTCCTCTGTCGCACTGCAACACCGGAAAGCTTTCAGGCGCGAACTCAGTTCCTCTGCATTCACACACATCAGCCTTATTTTAATCTCTCGAAGTTTCACACTTAATATTGTGCTGCTTCCTCCAACAGAATTCCTCTGTTTGTCAATTTGGCAAAACATAAACCAAATAGACATTTACACAAAGAGCCTTTTCCCACAGTGGCTGAAATGACTCTCCATACTCCTGTTAAACTTCTTTAAAATTCACAATTCTGTCTCTTTGATCCTGTGACCTCATCGTCATAGTTTTGCAATAGTATGGTCAGCTTGTGTAAAGGAAGGAAATCTAATATGTGCAGACTGTCTGTCTGTCATATCGTCCCCTAAAAAAAACCATACAATGTTCCAAATACTTTCCTTTTACTGATCGGTAAGCCCCACCCAGAACAATTACAAGACCCAAAACTGGCTGATCTCAGATCAGCTGTGTGTGGTTTCACTTCCTACATTCTCTGCGTGCTTTTCTACATTGTCCACAATGGCCTGCTCCGTAGAGATGCATTACCTCATCAGACTGGCTAGAAAGGCCCACAAGAAAAATGGCAGCGTTCAACACTAAACCCACGCCAGCGCTTGAGTGTTTTTGTGGAAAAGCTTAAACCAAGCCAGGCTCAAGGCTGCTATAAAACGGCCCTTTCATAGACTGTGGTTCAAAAGAACTTTGGATTTCAGGAAAGTCGGAAAACCTTGTGCCGGGTGATGTGTGCTGTAATGATGAAAATTAAGGCCACACACACACTCTGACTCATACACTTAATCATATGAATCCCCAAGCGGTGGCGTGATTTTTAAAAATGAGTTAAAATGCCCCTTCTCAATTTGACACACTGACTTGAGCTGATTAGTTCCCAGCATGTATGCACATAGTCACAAGTGTCTCCAAAATGGCCAAGACAAGTAGGTTTCCATTGTCATCTCAGTCATCACCAGTGATCTCCAGCCCTCCTCCTGGAGGATCTACTTTCCTTCTGTTTTCAGCCTCAACCTGCAGGTAGCATGTTACTGTATCCCTCTCATGTAACGTTCCAGCCAATTAAGGACTTCTTAAGTTCGTTAACCAGAGCAGGTGTTGCAGACAGCGGCTGGAATTAAACTTCTCAGGAAGGTTGATCTCCAGGGTCGGGGGTTGGAAATCACTGATCTATGCAGTAGTGTGAATGTTTAGTGAAAGCTAATGTACCAAGTTTTTATTCCCAGTGATTCTGGAGCACTATTAGTCTACTATTGGTCTAGACATTGATGTCACATGACATAAAGGACAGCTGCTTTGTTTTGTGCGTTTTGCTATTTTTATGATCTCAAACAAAAGTACAGATTTTTTTTTTATTTGTTAACAGCAAAACTTATTTCATCAAGAAAAGGTCATTATCAGGAGAGTTAGATGTAAGTTTCAACAGAGCTATGTACAATATGGTATATTTATTATATATAAAAATGATGTGTATATACCCCCTTATTCCAAATACAGCCGATCAGCCAGGACATGTTTTGTCTAAACATCTGAGCGATAGAGATCTGGGTGATCCTACTGACGCCTTGTGGCTCCAGTGAAAAGAGTAAAGAGGCAAACTTCAAACATGCCTTGGCTGACTGGGGTAAGGGAGACATTAGGCTAATTTTCCGATTTCCAGCTCTTTATGCTGATACTTACACAAAGGGAAAGCCACAGCAACATGTTAGAACAAAGTCTGTCACACACAAACATTTATATTAGCACTGCGCTGCATATGGATGATCTGTTTCGTTTTCTAAACAGAGGTAAAAAAAAAAAAGGCATGAATTCAGACACAGCCTGCTAATATAAGGTGCATTCCATTCACCTAGTAGTTCCTGGCAAAATGGACCAACAGAATATTCAGACTTTCTGTAGGAGATTACAGTTAATAGGGGCGAGAATCTTTTGTTGGAGGGGAACTTTAAACTGTAAGGGACAGTGAGAGACAGTTATCACTTCATAGGAAGTTTACCAATAGGTCATTGTGGTTCTCTGGAACAGCACATGGTCCTTCAGTTTGAGGTTTTTGTTGCAAGATGTTCAGATTCCATTGAAATAATTGAACCAACCACAGTGGAGCTGGAATTTCATTTTTGGACAAGAAGGAAAAGCATCTTCAGTAGTGCCCCAAATGCAAACAGGGACCAATTCTAGTTACAGCTTTTTATTGTTGGGCTTTTAATAAACGAAACCAAAAGCTCATTCATAATGTAGTGTGAGTAATTGGTAGATTACTCGATTACTAATGTTAATAGTGGTATCACTACAGACTGGTAATTTTTAAAATAAAGCCTAATAGTCATTGCTTTGAGATTTCCATCATCAGCCCCACTAACATTGTTCTTCTTTCTCGTTCTCTCATAGGAGACACCATCGCCAGCGTCAACGAGACCTGCGTTGAAGGCTTTCGCCATAAGGACATCGTGCAGCTCGTCAGGTCATCAGGCAACACCATTCGGTGAGCACACAAACACAGTCAGTTTCACTAGTAACTGTAGTTGCTGCAGCCTTTTGGTGTCCAGTGTGTCAAATCGCACGTTTTGAGAGCGAGATATGAATCTGCTTCCTCTGGTGGTTTGCTACACGTGACTCAACTTGGCCCTGGCGCTTCAGTCTGTTCTTTTTCCATTAACATAAAGAATTAGTTTGGTTAAGGCTTGATTAGAACCACACTCTCATTCTCTCTCAGCTAATGAAAGATTAAAGGCCCGTCTAAATGAACCTCCATTTATAAACTGAAAGGGGGGGTGTTATGTGAACCACATGAACGAGAGCGGGGCACGGCTTTCCTCTCTTCACGGCTTTTAGCACAATTTGCCTCAGTGTTCAGGGCACAAAGCGGTGCTGTAAATGAGAGAGTTATCAGCCTAATAAAACAAAGTTCCCCCTTCATATGTGTTTCACCAAAGTTACAAACTGGTCTTGAAATCGGATACATGTGGGGGACCTGGGCCTTGTAAATTGCAAAGCTCAGACCCAGACGTGTTTGTTGTCTGGGGTTTAATGTTAAAGGAGAGGTTTACACAGGGCTGCTAGACTTCCCTGTATCTTACATCTTTGGGGGGGGGGGTTTGGGTATTTGTTTTCCCCCTAAGGTCCACTTTTTTCGTTTTAGGTCCCAAAAATTTTTTAGGTCCCAAAGGCCATATTTCATCTTTTTCTAACCTTTTTATTCCGGGCTGTTTATTACTGGATACTGAATTTTGTAAATAATCTCCATTCTGATTGGCTGTCCTACGATTTACCTCATTCAAAAAAAAAGTTCAGACTACAACACTCCTTCACACTGCATAACACTCCGTAAATTCAGCTTGAACGCACAGTGCTAAACCTGTTATCTAAAACATGTACACATTTAGCATATTTTAGATATGCTTGAACAATGGTCTGAGACCAGCTGCGTGAGTCTATTTTTGCATCATCCATTCATACTTGTTAGATAACACAAGCTTGAAAAATGATCAGTTATTAACTGCACCATCTACCTTTTGTTTGATAATAAAACAGAATATTCTTGGTGTATTTATTTCAATTTCTGCTTAGATATAGCATTCCTAATGGAGCTTGTTGTTGGCTTTTCCCTTAAGATTTTAGAGATTTAGAGCTCTAGCACATTTTCCTGTAAACTGGATGTAGCGACATCACTCTAAGAAAACGACCTACTCCTTAAATGGATCTATCCTGACTGTACAATACAAATGTGGCATTGTTTTATTAATAGGTAAGCTGTATGAATTAACTCCTTCAGCCCTGTGCAGAACCTCAGGAAATGGTGTGTCACCGTTGATTGACGGTGCTACTTTGTCATTTCCAGGCTTGAGACCATATATAGCAGTGCTATAAGGAAAGCAGAACTTGAAGCCCGGTTACAGTATTTGAAGGTGAGCATCTTACAAAAACTATTTCGAAAACACCCATTTATGTCTCAGCCATGACTGTGTCAGACCAACTTTGTTTCTCATATATGTCAGACTGTGAAAATGAAAAGTGCTCTTTAAACATAAAACATACACCAGCTCTGAGCTGCACCAGCCCCACCCATCTCCTCACACCCCACCTGTTGCCATGCCTGTGCACCCCTAATCCCCCCAGCATACCAGCACACAGCTGAACGAGCACATTCGAGCAGAACCAACACTTAGCCGCACATTCCTCTGAGCGGAACAGCGGGGCCTTCTGGTAAAGCAGCTAAAGCAGAAGTGGCTTTTAACACGATCACCACACTGCACAAGCTGGCGACAGAGCTGTTTGCTTCAGTATGTGTCTGAACCACAGCGAGTGAAATTCTTAACTTGCATTTTCTATGCATTTTGCAACTTTGGTAGTTGTGTGATAAGTCATGCGAGAGAAAATAAATACGCTTCGTTACGTTTACTTACATAGCATTTATAGCATCTACGATGCTGTGGTCATACATGCCTTTCCAAGACGCCTTTTAAAATTGAGCTTCAACAAAAACACATCTGGGGGAAACAAAGAGGCATGCGTCTGAAAACACAAGGATATTTCATCAGCGTGATTAAACCTGGTACACAGAAGTGCGTCTGTTCAGAACACAGCTGGCTACATCCTGATGAATAGCCCAGCTTAACATGAAATGGATATCAGATTCCCTTTACATCTATAAGCACTCGCTTACATACATTTGCGTTCTGTCCTGAGCCGTCACCACTGCTTGGACACCGTGACACAAAATTGACAGCTTTTGTGACATTATCTTACTCTGTCTTCCCAGCAAACACTGCATGAGAAATGGGATGAGTACAGATCTCTCATGGTGCAGGAACAGAGACTTGTTCATGGTGAGATGTCTACTTTTTCCTTTCTTTTTGTTAAACATTTAACTCGCCTGATGGGAGTCATTACAGCATTTGTATTAGTGAGTGTTCTCTAAGAGGCTTAACGGGTTTATCTTTAGCAATCAGCCTAAGGCTGTGGAGAAAAATGTTGCACTTGTATGCTGTCTGTGATCCTAAATCTCACTCCACTGTGTGTGTGTGTGTGTGTGTGTGTGTGTGTGTGTGTGTGTGTGTGTGTGTGTGTGTGTGTGTGTGTGTGT
>JBBIGA010000132.1:29213504-29249925 GCA_037576975.1 Alestes dentex | reverse complement strand
TGTGTGTGTGTGTGTGTGTGTGTGTGTGTGTGTGTGTGTGTGTGTGTGTGTGTGTGTGTGTGTGTGTGTGTTTTCTATGGTGCTGGGCCACAGTGTGTGTTTTTCAGAGGTCAGGATGTTGACTCATCAGGCTTTTCCAGGAGACGTATCTCGCCATTCCAAGATCTGGGAAGAAAAGGTTAGAGAATGGACCTCCGAGATACTGTAAAGCGTTCCGGTTCAATTTCCTGTGCCTGGAATGCTACGGAGTCCAGCTGTGAAAATTCCTGTCATTTTAGATCATCATCATCAGCTCCAGCTGCCTGCGGTTACGGTGCAGGCTCTTACTTAACACAAACACTGTCAATTACTGTACTATCACTGACCTCCTGTCCCAGAGAGCTTTGTGGGAGAAAATACAGTCAAATATTTCTTTTCCACCTTATCATTTCCTCCCACTTTCACCGAAAATCCAGTCATTTGGGAAAGTACTTTCCTTCAAAGAAAACAGAAAACAAAAAACAAAAAACAATCTACAAACAGTAAAAACCATTACATTTTCTGTAATTGACCCTTCAAATCTGTGGGCTGTTCCACCAAATTCTCTAATTCTATTCTATAATCCATTACAGTGGAACAAAAGTAAACAAAGTCATTTAAAGTGGTTTGATGGTTAATTGGTGAAATGGTTAATTGTAAAGAAACGTACAAACTGATTTCTTTACAGTGGAGGTAAAAGGAACGAGGGTTGATGTCTATATCGCAAACATAGGATTTTGTATACGCCCACATTTTATTTACTATCCAGATTGACTATGTGTGTTTCAAAAACACTGATTTACTTTTGACTTAAAGTGCCCTGCAAGTACCTCTCTGCCAGTGATGCATTCCAGGCCAGACTAATTGTAAAGCAATGTTTCAGTTATTAGGACTGATTGTGAGTAATTGTATCTACATACATTTCTGGTATTTACTAATTTTGTATCATCAATTTTGTATCAGACTTTTCCAAGCGTGCTGACAGTGTGCAGAGAGCTGCTCTTTGTGCTCATTAACAGTGTTTGTCTCAGCCAGAATCACTTGTTTGTCTATAATAGCTGTGCTTTTCCAACAATAAATAGAAACCCACACCACCTGAAAATGGTGTCAAGGGAACTGGCAACCAAGAAGAAGAAATGTGTCTAAAATTATCCAAAGCAACAGTCACATCAAATCTGAGTGTAGCGTTAAGCCCAGCACGCCCACAAATCCATGAGAGGGATATTTAGAGTAACAGTTGTTTGTGCGTCCGAGATACGTGGTGCGTCGGGGTGAGATATCGATGACGATACTGAAAGCTCTGGTGAAGGAACGGTGCGGGCCGCTACAACAGCCCCAGGCTCTGGAGGCGGTGGACACGGCGTGGAGAGAGAGAGGAAGTGGTGCGGTTAACAGCCTGTCTGCTGCCACTTTTTTTCCGTTAGCTTCAAAATCCCATGATCAACACAGCTGATGAGCTCAGTGACACATGCCTAGCTTTGCCACCTCATACTCACACACACAAAGTTCCACTGAGTGGGCGCCTGTGGCCTTTCATTGTCTCTAGAAATAGCAGTAGTGGAGTGCTGGTGTCTTTTCGGGGCACAGGTTGGTGATTTCCCTGCTCAAACACACCCAGTAAACCTGGCAATTAACACATGAGGTCTATCAGGTGAATCTGAGCAGGGAAATCACCGAAGTGGGAAGAACACGAGCCTTCCAGGACTATTGCGCCCCTTATTAATTCCAAGAGCCTTTATGTGGTTGCACTGCGAGTGCCCCTATTGATTATTTATGTAATAGAGTTAATCTACCATTTAATTTTCTAAGCTTGAGTTTTAAAGACTTTCAAAGATTCCAAAATATTTTGTTGGACAAATATACAACCTATGTACAACAAGGGCCCATATTACTGAAAACCTGATGAATGCTTGATGTAATAGATTGACGTTACAAATCATACCATTTACTCACCATTCCACACGTCCATATATGCAAATTTTCTGCCAAAACGACCTATTTTTATTCACCGTTTTCAAGATGTGACAAAAATCAGCACATTTACATAGACATCCGCCCGGTTCAGAATCGTAACAGAGCTCATTTACATACATCAGTCTTCAAGGTACAGTAAACAAACAGCTTGTATGAAAATGAATCACTGATCTGGTGAATTAAAGCCCACAAATGTGATTAGTGGATGTATATGTGTCTTAAAAATGACCTCTGTGTTCTAATAAATGCATGGAAGTGGGAGTGTCCTGTTAACTGTAAAACAGTTGTCTTCATTTGTGTTCCTTGGAGGTCTTATACATTCCTGACTGAACACACATAACTTTAATGGACATTAGTTAATTAGTGGGATCAGGTGAGTTGCTGACAGCCCTAGGGTCCACATTTCAGTTTCTCATTCACAAAATGATATAATGGTATGTTCATAATACAAACTAAGTAACTAGTACTACTACTACTAATAATAATAATAAGTTCATCTGGGTTCAAAGCTGAAACCACTTTTAACGTTGCTCTCTGTACAACACTTAAAGAACCAAGGCACTTAATGGAAACCTGTCTGATAAGTTTCATTTTGTTGGTTTCATGTTGTATTGTGGGGTTTTTTGTTTTTTTTTACTGTTTCATATTCTCATAGCCATGGTGTTACCCACAATCCTCTGCAAAAATGGAATAAAATACCAATAATCTAAAATTAGTGTAAAATACCATCAGTCTGGTCATAATTTATCCAATAATGATTTTTACATTTGCTGTCCACCTAACACATGTTTCGATGACAAGCAGAAAAGAGTAAATTTAGATCTTCATGTACTTTAACTCTCAAATGCACTACAGGTGCATTGATCATGTGTTGTTGTCTGTGAATGCAACCCAGCCAAGCCTGCAGGTTATCTCCTAATCTGTGTTCAAGGGAAAAACACTGCCAGTTCACCATTGACCTCAAGATCCCATCAGATATGCACATGCGGGAACTTTTAGAAGAGTTTACAAAAAAAAAAGCAAATGAGTTTCACTTAAACCCACTTAAATTCCATTAGATACGTGGAATACAATTTAACATGAATTTTTTTTTAGACATTTTAATGTTTATTTTTACTGGGGATGCACCAATATGGGAGTCAGGGGCCACTATGCTGATATCTGCTGTTTTTTCTGTATGTTACTGGAAAATGCTGACACATAAACATTGATAAATCACAGACATTTAGACTGAAACTAGCTGGATTCGAATAATGATAATTATATTTATGTCTGCAGTAACATGAGTGAAATGCGGAAGTCTTAGCATAGTAGCCCAGCATCACCAAAAAATACGCCATCAAACATTCTGATCTGTCTCATACAATTATCTTCTGATATCAAAATGCTTCAAGTATTGCCGTCCATCTCCACTTTTAACTTTGCTGGTCTTCAGCACATTGCAAAATACTATACACTAATCATATAATATCATATTATTCCACCAGAGGTCCATAAACCATGAGGTCAGAAGAAAACATTCAAATGTGGTGGTGGCCCAGCCTAAGTCCACCCACTACCTAACAGAACAAACCAAGAAAAGAAAAACAGAAAATGAAAAGGAAATGACAGCTCTAGACTAAAGGCCAGAGTGAAGACTGGTTTACGTTGGTGAGAGATCTGAGAAGTTGGAGGGCTTTAATAGTTGCAAAAGGAATTATTTTGTCTAGCACTGTAAATGGGATCTGGGTCTCAGAACATTCAGGTTAACGTTGGGTAACTAGATCCCATCCCATCCCATCCCATCCCATCACATCCCATCACATCCTATTCGATCTTATCCTTTCCTATCCTAGGCTATCCCATCCCACCCTATTCAATCCCATAGTCTCTATTTGGCAAAGTGTTATTTTTTCTTTTTCTAAAACATTACTGTAAACCTAGTATAATAATGTCTGTGTGCTCCTACCCTATCCTATCCCACTCCATCCCATACCATAGTATCTATTTGCCACATTGCTCTTTTTTTATTTTTTCCCCAAAATATTAAAATTTAAGGCTAAAGAACTCCTTTAGCATCAATATGTGTTAATTAATAAATTCTTAAAGGGAATGCCAGGATCAGAAGGATAAATAGTACAGTATCAACCCCTCTATCTCTAAAGCATTAATGTCAAATTAAGTGCACGGCTCAGTGAAAGAAGACAGTATTTTATGTGATTTCTGCCTACTGTTCCACTACTAAAAGCCCACCTGGTGATAATAACCCAAAATAAAGGGAGGAAACTTTGACACAGCGACTCTACTGGGATGCCGTTGAGCTCTGTCTACAGCAGGCCTGACTGTGGATGAAAAAGACTGAAGGAGTGGAGGGGAAAAGTCTTATTCGGGCCAGCTTGAGCGAGTGTGAGATGGCGTTTGTCCCGGGCTTGGAGAGGTATTAAACAGCACACACTCGCACGCACACACACACACACACACACACACACACACGAGCGGCTGTGGAGGTGTTGGAAGGAGTCCTGCTCCTCCTCTCTGTTCTCGCTGCCGCCTCTTTTCCTGAGCCGCTTCCTGCCTGCTTTCCTGTGCAGCCTGGAGAATGTGGATGGCAAGGGCTCTCCACCCTGCACCGCACGAAACACACACTCATTCACGCACGGAAAAACGTGATACACAGAACTGCTTTGATTCATGTGTGTGCATGAATAAAACACATCAACACAGCATTTACTCTTTTTGTTCTAATTGCTTCAGTGTAATATGCAAAAGTGTGTGCACCCCTGGTTAAATGACATGCTTTGTTAAAGTGTAAACAAGCTCCTCTACAAACAACACTCTTCTGCACGTTAATGCACAGTTACTGTTTACTTTATTTTTTACTGTTATTATTGTTCCTTTCTTCTTGTATATGAAACTTTGCAGATTAATAGAAAATGCAGAAAACCCATTTAACTTAATTGCACTTATTAAATCAACAATCATGTCATTTGACCAAGATTGTTACACAGAAATTGTGCAGTAGAATGTGCAGGTGTGTTTTTCCTGCAGAGGATGTGTTTTTTATTAACACGTAGAAACTCAAAAAGTATCATTTGACTCCAGATACACAAGCATACCAGTATTTTACTACTCAAAATGTTTTATTGTTCACCAGGTACAAGAAGTGCACAGATTTTTTCTGGGTGGAGATGTCAACCTAAACTGATGTTGAAAATGTAGAACTATATATAAAGTACACGATTTATGAAAGAATGTACGGGTAATGTAATCGCTGGACGTTATGGGTGTTATGAACGGCTACATTATACACGGATATGTCAAACCTTTTGACCACTCACAGACGAGGCAAATATTGTTGATTATCGTGTTACAACTGCATGTCACGGTGCGGGATATATTAAACGCTTAGTGAACAGCTGGTTTTCATGGTTGTGAGATGAGGGAGAAATGGGCAGGATATGGCTGAAATAAGACCTGAGCGACACAACTGGGTGGGGGTACCTCTGGAACGGCAAGAAAACCACAAATCGGCCACAGGGTGTTGGGCACACAAGGCTGATCAATATGCAAGAACAATACGTCTATTCTGCATTTTTGCACATGTAACTTCTGTTCTGCATTTTTGCACACACAACTCTCTGCTGCTAGAAAACAGTACTGTCAAAATACTGTATTCATCCAGACTGCAGTTATTGTCAGCTGCACTAAATGTTGTCTTGTCTAGTTGTTTTGTTGCTCTTGTGCTTTTTTCTTGCATCTTTTTCATCTTGTCTGCACTTCTGTTCTGTTCCTGTGTTGCACAGTGGTCCTGGAGGCACATTGTTTCATTTTACTGTGTTTTACTGTGTACTGTGTGTATGGCTGAAATGACAATAAAACCTACTTGACTTGACTGGAAATAAGCCAATCCCATCTGGTCCGGACCGACAGAATGCCTACTATGGTGGACATCACTGAAAAATGTTATACTGGTTTCAGAAGGATGTGTCACAATACAGCTCACCACCCTGCTGAATAGGAGACTGTGCCCATGCTGACCCTTGTCCACTGTTGAAAGCATCTACAAGTGGGCATGAGGATGTTCCATTCAGCGTTCAGGTGGACATCATTTAGACCAGTGCCCCTACCTGAACATGGCTGTGGACCAGGTACACCCCTTTAAGGCATGGAAGTTAAGATCAGTGTCACCTGCAGGGGATACAGACGCCTCAGTGACTGAGAGCTGCAAAATCATAATAACATTTTCTTCATATGAGTCACACACTGCACTCATTAATGCATATTTACAGCCGATAAAGTGCGTCATGCTGCTGCTAAAGTCGGACGTGCTTACATAAGAGCTAATGTAATGAGTACATTTTATACGTCTTTATGTGGTGGAAATATTTATTCTACGCAAAGTCAAAGCTGCCGAAGGAGAACAAGGGCAGAAATGAACTGCAGAATGAAACTGTGTGCATCTGTGAATGTGTGTACATCTGTGTGAGAGTGTGTGTGTGTGTGTGTGTGTATGTATGTGAGAGAGTGTGTGTGTATGTGTGTGTGAGAAAGAGAGTGTGTGTGTGTATGTGAGAGTGTGTGTGTGTGT
Organism: Alestes dentex; assembly: GCA_037576975.1. NCBI lineage: Eukaryota > Metazoa > Chordata > Actinopteri > Characiformes > Alestidae > Alestes > Alestes dentex. The sequence continues at coordinate 29,243,366 of JBBIGA010000132.1, read as the reverse complement.
GTGAGAAAGAGGGGGGGGGGGGGAGAGACTGGAGTTGGCAGTGGGCAGTTTACTAGGCAAGAGAATGTCAGTGTGGGCGCATTCAATAAGAGCTTTCTCATAACCCTTAACAATGAGAGACAAGTCCCTCTGTGTGTAAGTCACACACACCAGGCCCTGTGTGGAAGACAGTAGTCCCATTTCTGTGCAGACAGTGAAATATAATGTTAAATGAAATATTGACACCTCAAGTAAACATAAAACTAGAAGCTCAAAAGGAACTGTGCACCGATAAAGGGGCTGCATTGAATTTTCTTGATTGTGAACATCAGTCCGAAATGAATGAAACATATTACGTCGCTGTTATTACCACAAGCAAGCAAATGGAAAGACAAAACTGCATTAATATATTATATGTAATATATTCTATGTCACATACTTCATAGCAAATTTAATGCAGCACTTTGATTTAGTTTAGTTTCAGCTGCTTTGAACCCAGTAGTGTGGACTCATCTTTTCTTGCACCACACACTGATTGGAAAAAAGGACATGGATGAAAATGACATACACTAGCAAAGTCAACAGGACCATTAGAATAGGAATAAGAATCTGCACAGAAAGGGCTACATTTACTCAGTCTGTCAACTTGTGTGTGTGACATATGGTCAGAGACCGCCCTCTTGTGGCAATGGCAATATAATTGACTGAGCTTGCCCTGCTATGTGTGTTATCCTCATATGTTTCTTCAGAATCCGAATCCGAATCTGACTCAGAGAACAGTATTGATCCTGAAAGAAACTGCTTAATCCCAGAGGCAACTGCTTGATCCTGGTTTTATATGCCTTGAGAAGGAATGTGTTGATCAGAGGTTCTGATGTCAGTCTTGAGTATGTCACTAATCTATTAATCTAATCATTTTTTGATGAAATGTTAGACCTGTTTTTTAAGACCACAAACTGGCTGAACTGTAACAATTTCAAAACACCTATTTGAATCTGTGTTACAGAAACGATTCAGTTCTAAAATAAAGATTAGACTGAAGATTATGTGTGCACCTTGTACATATGTTTGCACATTTGCAGTTGTCTTTGTCCCCCATTGGGACTGTGACGTGAGGCTAGTGATTGAGGGGGGGCAGCTCCTGGACTCAATTACCACTTTTGAGCGAGTAACACGAAACCTTAAGTATTCAGTTTTCACAGATTCACACAATTCAGGCATTTGACCTTTTGTCCCACTCCGCTGAAACTCAACACACCAAAACATGTCAGCAGAAGCATGAGCACAGTGTTTTTAGGATGGGCCAAATGAGGTGTCTGTTAGATCTAATGAAAGATCACACACATACACCGATACACATCCTAAACCTCACAGTTCATTAACTAAACAAAATGGCAATGTGAAAAGATTGTTAGAAATAAGTTATACTGCAATAAGTTGCAAGTAATAGAAGTATGGACCTGCTGAATGTCCAAGCTGGTTCTGTGAATGTTAAATAGTTAAAATGTTACAGATGCTAAGAGGTACAGCGTCTCAGGACCAAGGCCCATCGTTTTGTATTAGTTTTAGTGTACTTATGCAATGTTTCTCTTAATCTTTTCATTGCTTAAATTGTCAGCATAAATTTAGTTTGTGTGCTTTCATAGACAAAACTTTACCTTATATCCAATATTGCGATCCCTTTTTTCCTCAAAACATTTCTAAAATGTCCCCTTTTATACACATACATGCTCTAAAATAGAAATGGATTGGTAGAACCGATAAAGTAAGTGCGTAATATGCATTCAGCTTATGTACTAAGGCTTGTGTAACACAGCTCAGTTTTTAAAACTGCTTGTGTATTTAAGCGTTATTAGGATATACGGTGTGTTTTCAAAAATACAATCCAATAGCAGTTGTAGTAACTGACTAGGCTCTACAGGTCACCAGCAGGGGGCGTGTGTGAACAGAAAAGTAATGTTCTTCAATCCTGAATGAGAAAGAGATTAAGTATACTGACAGTTTTGTGACATGACTGGACCAAACCAGACAGACTGGCACCATTCAGCCAGTCAAACTGCAATTTCTAAAACTGATTAATGAAAAAAAAAAACACTATCATGCATCACAGGCTGGTCAGAAGGCCATTAGCCTGCCTCTTGTTCTGTAATTGTAAAGTAAATAGATGTCTTGTGATACTAACAGGACTGATATTTCAGGCATGCAGGCAAGATGTTCTGAAAATCACTTGTCTTCCCTTCACTTGTCTTAGCTAGACCAGCTCAGCACCTCTTACCCTGTTCCAGACTTGCTTTTTTGGGTGGAGGGAAGGAGAGACATGGTAGCCATATTGCACCATCCAAGGAGCTTTGGGGGGTTATGTGTCTTCTTCAAGGACGGAAAAAGGACACTTGGACCCCAGTGCTAGATCTGGTGCTATGCTAAGTCAGCCTCTCTGGTGGCCACCTTTGGATGAAAACAGCCACTCTATTATCTTGCATGTGCAATATTGTGCAGTTTTCTTATTGGTACTAAAAGATAATGTGCAATATTCTATGTGCAATTGTCTTACCATGTGCAAATTCATATGCAGTTTACTTACTGGGTGCTAAATCATTGCAGTATGTGCAATATCTTATTGTGTGCAATAGTCTCACCATGTCACTACTTATGTCAATATTACTTATATACTACTGGTCTCTAGTATGTGCAATAACATACACCTAACCACCATTTGTGTTATTAGCGATTCACTTAACTGCAATTTACTCATCTGTGGCATTTATACCCAATGTATTTTATGCATGCAGGTTGTATTGGATTTATTAAGTCTTTATATTTGCTACAGATTTTGTGCTTATGTGTCTGTGTAGCCGTAACATAAACAAACTTCTCCAGGATCAATAAAGTTTTCTGATTTTCAGAAAAAAAAAAATGCGGTTCCTCTAATGAACCCCTGACCACTAGTACTGTCCCCCAAGGTCTTTTCTCTCTTGCTTTCAGTAGCACAACACATTGCAACAAATAAATAGACATGTTTTCATCTCTAAAGTGCTCTGTCTGCATAACTGTACATGAATGGATGGATGCCCAGAGAGTTACACAGCCCACCCACTTGGGCATTCCTGAAGGGAACAGGGATTGGACTTTATACAGTCTATATTTAAATATGTCCTGCTATCTATTTACTGTTTGCTTTTTTCCTCTCCTGCAGCAGCAGCAAGTGAAACAGGATAAGATGAGCTGTGCCTTAAGCCCGCTGGAGGAATGTCTGAGCTCTAGAAAGCACAGCAGCGTTGCCTCATGGGACTCCATGCACAAGCCTTCTGACCGACCGTCACGTTCATGTGATGGCGTATCCTTGAAGGCACCAGTGAAGCTATGCACCTCTAATCAGTTCTGCATAATGAGTTCTTTCAGAGAGTCTAGAGATGCCAAGACAGATTGTTCAGAGTGTTCAATTGAAAGTGAAAAGCATGTTACATGCAACCAAAGAACAGAGAAACCCTCATGCTATGCTATTTGACTGAGACTGATATTATTTCAGCTTCAAAAAAGAGCTGTTTGCTCCAAACCCACATTCTCCTACCTACAGTATCAAAAAAACAGGTATGCACTGTGAAGAAAAACTGTAAAAATTACAGCACTCACTGTAAACATCTTCTGGCATAATGCAATAATGTATACTGTATGGACCGTAACTATGTTCCAACTCTACTCCACAGAACTACCAACATCAACTACTTACTGATTCACCACTTTTTGACTCCACTTCTTATATACAGTCGTATGGAGTTCATCCAAACTTTATTATTTTTTTGTTTTTTAAGTTAAAACACAATGTTGCACAATGTTTCCTGTGCTGTGTGCAACCCTACAGTTTAACAGATCCATCCCAAGCTTAGCAGTTGGCAAGGAGTTGTTTAATCCAGTGTTTCTCCTTAAAAAAAAAAAAAAAAAGACCCAGGACTCCCATTTTACTTCATTGGTCCACAACACTTGGGTCCAAAATGCTTCTGAGTTGTTGTTTTGCATAATTCAGAAGGTGACTTTTGTGATAAGGCCGCAGAAGAAGCTTCTTTTCTGATGGCTCTTCCATGCAGATCATGTTTGTGGAAGCAACACTGCACAGTAGTATAGTACATCACCTTCCTGCAGGTCTCCTGCTGTCATATGCCCATATTTAGCGTGTGCCTTTCTGGGCAGCGTATGAGCTGTTCTTTCTGAGAGAACATGAACCCCATCCTTTCTATTAAAGGGCCCATATCTTGGAAAACATAAGTTTCCTCTTTTGGAAATGAAAACATGGTTGCAAACTTTGTTAAAGCTTCAAAGTGGTAATGGCCTAGTGGGTAAAACATCTGCCTGTGAGCCCGATGACCACAAAGTTGTAGGTTCAAACCCCCACTTTCTACCCCTGTGTCCTTGAGCAAGACACTTAACCCTGACCAGCCTTGCTCCAGGGGGACTGTCCCTGTAATTAATGATAGTAAGTCGCTCTGGATAAGTACGTCTGCCAAAGGTCACTTTTCTAAATCAGAGTCTTGTAGAAGAGTTGTCTCTGTGCTGTTTCTAGAGATAACAAAAAGTAATGAGTGTGACTGATTATTGCTGCTGCGCAACATTTTTGCGCTGGTTATTAAATGTTTTGTGCAGAGGGCCTGGGCTGTTGTTGGGGCTGCTGAAATTCTGTAGGCCAGTGAGGCCGGTCAGAAAGTTGCTGAGAAGCAGAGAGGCTAACTCAGTTACAGAAGCTTGAAACCACACAGGTGCTAAATCATTCTGATTGAGCAACAGGTGGCTGAGACTTGGACCAGCAACACTATATGTATGTAAGTGTGCATGTGTGTGTGATAAATAGTGGGCTAGTGCACAATGTCCTATACTACATATATGCTTGCAGAATACCATATTACAAAACACCTCTATATATAGTACATACCCTATATATCAACTTCTGCACACAGTGGTCCAGAGCTCTGGTGTGAGAGGCCAGTGCAATAAACCCGATAGGCCTCTTAAAAGACCGCTTCTTTTCAAATGGGTCAATAGGATCCACTGACCCATTCGTCATTCTTGTGAATACATAACATGCTTATATGGCTGAATATTGATTTCATAGCAAACTGTGAATGCTTCATAATAGGCACTGGATAATAAAACCTAACATTAATAGCTGAATAATAAGTCTACAGTGAGCGGTTTGTCACAAAGTCAAAATATCACAAACCATAATGCTTGACTAATGATAGTTCTCATATGCTGAAATTTTCATATGCGGGGAATCATCACCAAATACACATTAAAGGACAGATAACATGAACAGCAAAGCAATTCCCACACTTGCAGTGTAGATATGTTGTGAAAACTGAATAATGGAGCACATAAGGAACTTATTTTGGTGTGTTGCCAAAATAGAAAGCAAGCACAGTTAAAGATAATGAGCTTTTACAGAGTCTGTAGTGCATAACCTCAACCTATCATGCAGCAACCGAAAACCAGCAGAACATACAAACCCTTGAATATACATTGAATTATTGGTGGAATTTGAATAGATAATAGGACATGAAACCTAGCTTAACAAAAAAATATAGAGCTACATTGCTGATGTATGTCAATACTGGAAACATGTAGATCAGTTTTGATTGGCATACATTTAGGATCCAACTGCTTTTTCATACGGGTTTATGTCAAGGGACTCTCCTTTGTGGGGGGTAGATGAGAAGCAGGTATGTTGGATGTGGAAGCCAGTACATACCGCAACTTGTCCAGAGCGATACACTGTTTGCGTTTCTCGTTTTACTTTGGGCACCACAGAATCAGAATGTACTGTCTCATTGTGCAACATCCTATCAGTGCATGGCATGATGGAAGGCAGAAGGCTTACCTCAGCTGTCTGTATTTTATACTGATTGGCACAAATGTTCCCTCGCCAGCATGGACTTTGTGTATGGCGAAGACTCATGCGAGAGGATTCATCAGGTGTAATGACACTGACATGTTTGTGCGGCAACTTGCATAATTTAAGAGCAGCACGAGCATGGGGCTTTTTCAAAACCTCCAGTCAAAATGATTGTCTGGCCCTCATTGAGTCCACAGTGCTGCTAGAACGTGAAATTTTCAACATTTCTGCATACACCACCAGTCAAAAGTTTCGGAACACCCCAATTTTTCTGTTTTTTTTTAATTGAAATTCAAGCGGTTTAATGTCTCATTGTTCATTCCGCAGAAAGTTCTTCACAACTATGTTGCAGAGGTTCCCATAAGTGTGCGGCATTTATAGGTTGCTTTGCTTTCACTCTCCTGTCCAGTTCATCCCAAACCAGCGGGATGGATTTTGGAGACTTCTGGCCACTCCATGATTTCCAGCTTACCATCTTGTTCTTTTTTTCTAAAGTTCTTTCAGAGCTTGGACTTATGTTTTGGGTCACGATCTTGCTGTGGGATGAACCCGACCAACTAGGCACATACCAGAGGTACTGCATGGCGCTACAGAATTATTTCCCACTTCTGGGTAACCTTACCATTTTCAAACATCTCGCAGTTCAGCACTGTCCTTTGTACCATTTCGTGCTATTCATCGGACTTGAACTGTTTGAATTTCAATTACAAAAAGCTTGAAACACTGGGGTGTTCTAAAACTTTTGACCGGTAGTATAAACATGGCCTAAACATTATCATATCAGTTCATACAAATCCTAAAAGTACATGAAGCAAACCCAATTAAACATATGAGACCAAAATACTATACATGGGCATTTATTTATTGAGGAAAAGTATTCCATATTGCATGTCCGAGTGGCAAAGACTGGATGTTATGACTGGATTAGCAATTAGTCTGAAGGTGACATTGCAATTGTTTATTTTCAAACATGGAAGTGTATCACAGTGTGGACCAACTTCTGAGGACCTCAGTAACAAATCATCTCTTAAGAGTGTGTATAAATGGACATGACTAATTGTTACTTTCCCCTGAAGCAGTGAACCAACAAAGACCTCTCCAAAAGGTATGTAATAGTCTGTAAGATCACAGAAGAAACTAGACTGCATTTCTGCAGATAAAATACAAAGTGTGCTTGCTCAAATGCAGCAGTCATCTGACCCTTCTTTTCCCCCTTCTTCTTGATGAGGTCTGAGGCTGACTTCCGGGTCTCGTAGCTGTGGCCTGAAGAAATCTTGAAATGGGCCTGCCGCCAAGAAACACCCCAGAAACCAGCTCTGTCCCAATGCTTTTGGCCATATTGTTCAGTTTAAACAGGTGTGTCCCAATACTTTTGTCCATATAGTTTTGCATGACACCTGTGTCCTATTACTTTTGGCCATACAGTTCAGTTTAAACAGGTGTGTCCCAATACTTTTGTCCATATAGTTTTGCATGACACCTGTGTCCTATTACTTTTGGCCATATAGTTCAGTTTAAACAGGTGTGTCTTTGGGGGCGTGGCCTGAGGTCTCATATGAAGTTTCGTAAGGTTTGGTCACTGTATGAAGTTGGCCTGAGGTATCACATGAAGTTTGGTGGGTTTCAGACGAAGCATGTCCGAGTGGGACTATCTGAAAGTTGAGGATTTCAGGGCCCCAATACTTTTTGCCGTAGTTTTCACCAGAAAAACGGGAATAATGAATGAACGACAAGACGTAGAGCTGTGAACAAGCATGCTATTCCAGATCGGTCCCGACGTGTCAGAGTTGGAATGGTGTCTCTATCTCGAAAGCCCTGGGAGGAGTAGTGGGCCAAACAACGGGTGAATGGAAGAGTAAAGACGAAAATAATAAAACTTAAGAAGAACAATAGTGTGCTTGCAAGCACACTAATCAGTCATTTCTAAGCAAGCGCCTCTCTGACAATTGGCTAAAGTTAATATTCATGAGTCCACCGTTAGGAGATGGTCTGCACTGCAAGGTTTCCAGAAAAAAAGCCACTGCTCTCCAAAAAAAACATTGCTGCCCTTTAACAGTTTGCTAAAGGTCACGTGGACAAGACAGAATGCTATTGGGAAAATGTTTGAGACTAAAACTGAATTTTTTGGTTTAAATGAAAAGTGTAATGATTGGAGAAAGGAAAACATGACATTCCAGCTTAAAAACCTTGTTCAGATATTCTTATCTGTAAAACATGGTGGTGGTATATCATGGTTTGGGCCTATTTTGCTACACCAGGCCAGGGCAGCCTGCCATCAAATAATAGAACTATGAATTCTATGAATTATACCAGCAAATTCTCACAAAAATTATCAGAACATCTGTCATTTTAATGCAGCAAAACAGTCACCCTAAGCAAAACAGTCACCCTAAGCTTGTGTCATTGTACCAAAGAATGGTTATAGAAGAAGGAAGTTAATGTTTTAGACTGGCCATGTCTGTCTGTAACCTGACCCGGTTCTTTGAGGAAACCCATCATCTTTTTAAGAAGGAGCTGTGCACAGACAGACTTCCTTTGACGCTCTTTATGTGTAGTTTTGTTTTTATGTCTGCTTCTGCTCGCCAATTTTAGTCATGCAAATCCCACCTACACCAAGATCTTCTGGTCATAAGTTTACAGCACAACCAGACATTTACAAGTGAATTTCTGCTCTCACACAATGTACTGGTGCAGAAAGCTGCCAAAGGCAGAAGAGACACAGGAAACAAAAACATGAATGCTGATCCGGCCTACTTGCTGGGCTGTGAAGACAACCACACAAACCACTCCCACCCAGCATTTTTCTCACCATGCCAGTTCTGTCTCCCACGAAATGGATAACCTGAATCTGCAGATTTCCACAAACAAACATATTCTGTTAATAACAGACATGGCTACACATCACTTATTCCAGATTTAGCCATAAAGCTAGTAGGCCACAGAGCGCCCTGCTCAGATAAAAACAAAGACTGTAGTTAGAGTAAGGGAAGGGGTAATGTATTTATATACATCACAACTGATGCACTAAGATCCAAATCACTGTTCTTCCAATTTGGAGTACCTGACATTTAAACTAAGGCTATTTTTAAGCTTCAACTGCTATTCGCTAACCCTCACATAGCTTTAGGCTACCTGGTCAGCGCTATAAATTCACATCAGAGCACCTATCAGCTGGGTATTTTTTATCCGTGAAGATTTAAGGGCAGTTTTCCCGAAATCTGAACACATCAAATGTATTACCAGGGAAAACACACCAACCAAGGTTTATGCAAACATCATAATAGTTTTAGGTCAGTTGTTTCCTAAATAATAACAGTTTTAGGTCAACACCACTACCGCATTTAGGCCACAGCCAGATGACCTATCCATACTCTTAACCCCAGCATAAACCCTCTCAGAAGAATGGGTGGAACATTTTTGGAACATTCAGGTGTATTGTGCTACTTGTGCTGATAATGTCACAGTCAAGAAACACAAACAAAGGTGGTCAAAACTCTCCTCATAAACTATAACCCTGCCTTCAGGTCCAGTGACAGGTCCCTGTATAACGCTGCTAGAGCCAATCTGAAGATCTAAAGATCTTACTAATGCTTTCTATATCTTACTAATCTTAATATCGTACTAATGCCTATGCTATCTTATAAGATCTTATAAGATCTTTACATCTCAGTAGCCGTAGGTTGTAGCAATAAATCCACCGTGAGATGGTCATCCTAAATCCGCAGAAGCTGCTGGTGTTCTACTACCACTGCTCCACTGAGAGAGTGCTGACATACTGAATCTTTGCATGGTATGCCATCTGCTCCACTGCGGACAGGAGAGCCCTTCAGAGAGTCATTAATACCATCCAGAAGATCACTGGCTGCACACTGCCCTCTTTGGAGTATCTATTCAGCTCTCGCTGCCTCAGTCAAGCAGCCAACATACTAAAGCCCATCCCACCTGAGAAATCATATGTTGCCCTCTGGCAGGTCTACTATATTCTGTAAGAACAGCTTCTACCCCAGACCCATACAAGAATTCAATACTGGCAATCACTGCACTAGGCAGTAACCCACCTTTTTAATTTTTTGATTGTACTGCTTTGTGTTTGATAGGTCACAGAGGGAATTTTATATTTTTATTTATATATTTAGAACGCTCATCTCTTCTATTTTTTAATGGCTTTTTTATGTCATATGTGAATGCACCGTCAGTATTACTTCAAATTTTCATGGTACTTTGTACAGTGACAATAAACCATTCTATTCTATTCTATTCTTGTCTAGTCTATTCTAACGTTCTATATGGTAGACAGGGATAAAATTCCTCCAAGCAGAAATGCAGGACTGACCAACAGCTAGTTGCACATTATTGCTGCGCAAGGGGGTCAAAAAAGATATTGAAAGCAAACGTTTACTTACCTTTACAATCCACAGATATGTAATATTGATCAGTTTCCTTAACAAATAAATTGCCAAGTGAAATATTTTTGCCTCATGTGTTAAACTTGGTCCTCTTTATCAACTTATAAGACTTGTGTGAAAATCTGATGGTGTTTTAGGTTATATGTATGCAGAAATGCATAACACTTAAGCTTTAACAAACTTAGATTTAGATTTGAAAGTTTTTTCATCCTTCTATCAGCATAGAACAATGCAGGGGGCGCAGCAGCTTTATTGAGAGACAACACAATCTCTGTGGACACATCTCTGACTTAAAACTGCTAAAAGTCTCCTGAAAACTTCTGACACCAGTTGTTTCTCTGCGAACACTTAGTCTTGGTTTTGGCGTCTTCTTTTCTGACGCAACCCGACCAAGTGATGCAAATAAGCTCTGTAGGAACATTATCCAGATCAAAGGGTTTTTGGTTTTCCTCCAAAATTTCCATTATCCTTTGCATGTCTTCCACATCTCTGCCTGTTCTGGAGGCTCCATGCTCTTGCTGTGTGTGTGGGCCTTGGGCACTTCTGCTGCAAAGTTCTTTCATTGCATCCACAGATTCTGTTGTCACATGCCTGGTCATCAACCATCTTGTGAGAGCTGCTTTCTTTAGCGGGATGTCAGCTACTTCGAATTCACAGTTAATTGTTTGCTCTTCCTGATCAGTTGCCCCACAGCTGAAGCTCCAGTCATTAGACTGCCATGCAATAAACCAACACTTTTGCAGAACCAACCCTTTTGTTTTAATTTCATTAACATAAATTCCAATGTACTTAGAATAGCTGTTTCTTTTCCAGTGAAACGCAATCTTAATGCTTCGGCATACCAAGATATTTGTTTCCAACCATGCTTCCAACTTTGTGAACACAATTTGTGGAAGACCCTTTTCTATTCCAGCATGACTGTGCCCCTGTGCACAAAACAAGCTCCATAAAGACATTTTTGGATGAGTTTGGTGTGGAAGAACTTGACTGGCCCACACAGAGCCCGTACCTCAACCCCATCCAACACCTTTGGGATGAACTGGAACAGAGATTGTGAGCCAGGCCTCCTTGTCCAACATCAGTGCCTGACCTCATAAATGCTGTACAGAATGAATGGGTGCAAATTCCCATAAAAACTCCAAAATCTTGTGGAAAACCCTCCAGGAAGAGAAAAAGCTGTTATAACTGCAAAGGAGGACCAACTCCATATTAAAGTCTATGTATTTGAATGCAGTGTCATTGAAGTCCCTGTTGGTGGAATTGTTGGGCATCCCAATACTTTTGTCCATATAATGTATAATGACCAGTGTTCTGATTGGCTGCCCAAAGTTGACTTTCCTTCAGTGTGAATGGGCAGAGATAAACAAAAATATATTTTGGATTTTTATGACATCACAAAAACAAAGTGGGCTGTTTTTGCAGCTTCGTTTGAATGGACTGGAGGAAATGGTATGCTTATGTTTACATATTACCACAATTAAAGAAGGATCAATTTAGTTTTCCATAAAATGGGACCTCTTAGTTATATTTACATCACTTAAAAAAACTGATGTTGGTCCAGTTGTTCAGTAACTCCTTTTACTGTTGTTTTATTATAATAACTTATCTTCCTGGGGCAACATGTTAATTTGCATCTCAGTTGGGATTTTCATTATTAGCTGCAACTCCTGTTGTTTTGTTGTGACTTGGTAAAGTCATCCCAGCTAATTCACCGTTAACCAGCCAGGCTAATTTTAGTTAGCATCTTGCAGCTAGCAGAGCTTATGTTTATACAGCAATTAAAAAAGGATACATTCAGTTTTTTAGCTTAGACTCCAGCAGGCATTTTGTTATTCCTTTAAATCTTTGGAGTGTTATTTTATCCCAGTGTCATAGAGAAATGCTTAAAGGGTTGATAAAAGTAGTGTTTTTCTTAGTATTGAAACAGGTAGGCTAGTGCTGGCTAACCTCTATTGGGATGCGTCGTAAATTGCCGAATGATTTTGAAAAGTGGAACGGGGGTACGTGTAGAATAGCAATGTCACGTTACACTTAAAACTGGATTTTAAGCTAAAATTACAAGAGCAATGGTATTTTCTTCATTATTTTAGTCAGCTAGTTAGCCAGGACTAATTAAGTTGGAAAATCGTACAGTTTTCTGTTATAACGTGTTTTTTTTTTGAGAGTATACTAAATGTTTAGTAGGAGTTTGCTGTTTTTAACACGTTCGTTTTGGGACTATACTGTTGAGAGTATACTAAATGTCTGGTTTAGAATGATCAGAAGTCAAGTTCCAGTCTTAAAAGTCCACATGGCACAAAACGGTGAGTTCCAGCTTTGCTTTTTTAAACCCTGTTTATTTCTGGACAGCTGTACGCCTGTGTTTCTTACTAAAAATGGAGAGATACGAGTATACTGCTGAATTACAGGACGCAGGTAAGCCAGGCGGAACCTGTTCGCTGTAATCTGCTGGGCTTCCCCATTCGAGGGATTCCTTCTACGTCAGCACGACGTCTGACAGCTCGGAGAAACTGCAGCTTCTGACCGCACAGAGCCAAGAAGAGGAAGAACCACGCCAGAGCAGATCACGGAGTGGAACGAGGCGCAGGAGGGGAATCAGAGAAAGTCGTCGGTGGAAAAGAGGGCAGAGATTCGGTTCAACATGATAAATGAGGAACAAAAAAAGAAAGAAAGATAAGCCTGAAAAGAAAGTACACTCCATGGACAAAAGTATTGGGACACATGATCATTGCATCGACAAGGGCTTTAATGACATTGCATTCAAATACATAGACTTTAATATGGAGCTGGTCCCCGCTTTGCAGCTATAACAGCTATAACGATCTTCTTGGAAGGCTTTCCATAAGTGTTTCTGTGAGAATTTGTGCCCGCAGAGCATTTTTGAGGTCAGACTGATACTGGACGAGAAGGCCTGGCTCGCAATCTCCATTCTAGTTCATCTCAAACGTGTTGGATGTGGTCGAGGGCCAGTCAAGCTCTTCCACTCCGTACTTATCCACCCATGTCTTTATGGAGCTCGCTTTGTGTACTGGAGCACAGTCATGCTGGAATAGAAAAAGTTCCTCCACAAACTGTGTCCGCAAAGTTGAAAGCATGATGTTGTCCAAAATGTCTTGGTATGCTGAAGCATTAAGATTGTCGTTCACTGGAAGTAAGGGGCCTAGCCAGAATCCTGAAAAACTGTCATGTCCCAATAATTTTAGCCATAGCCTTATATTTGTCCACAATCACAATCTAGCAATTGCTATGCTTAAAAAGCAGTTTCTAAAAGTGTTAAATCACCACAGTGCTTTGAGTGTGTAGCTCATCACCTTTACATTGTGTAAATTTAAAGGATCACTTTCTCAGTGCACCATTACCGAGTTTAACAAAATAAAACATTTTTAGTAAAAAAAAGAAGTTACTAACTGCTCTACATATGTGTTATTCAATGTATTCTTGCATAGAAAAACTACTGACACATTTTGCAAACAGCAACAAACACCTTCACTCTGATGCGTCTTTTCCTGCTCTTCTGTTCAAACAGCTCATATTTCAAATAGCTCATCAGGTGACATGAAAAGTGAATGTGAGGTTTTGAGCCATGTAGCGTGTGTGCGGCCTGTTATCATGTGGAATTCTAACCTGTGGATACACCACGAAGACTGTGGTAGAGAGAAAGTCCCATCATGCTGTGAGTGGGCAGGGTTTGTGGGAAGCCAAAGGAAGAGGAGGCAGCAGAGCCTTTCATCTATGGCCTGTTAAGAGCCTCTGCTTTCCTTGAACCTGTCTGATTTATATGAAGTACACATATGGAGAAAGAAACAAACTATTTTTTTAAGGTGGTTGACCTGCAGAGCCCTTCATTCTCTTCACTGATGAGACACTAAGGGTAACAAGGTTATTTAAACAGCAGCAATGATTAATTAAACCAGCTTTCCACCTGTGCTTTAGGTCTGGCACATGTTTTCAAGAGGCTGAGCAGTACTGAACCCAGAGAAATCAAATTAGATTCTTATAAGAATTTATTTACATTTCTTACAGCATCACTATATAAGAAAATTATCTAGAACATAGAAAACTCTTCACTAGCTAACTGACAAGATTTTTGTCATAAAAATGTTATATTACAAATTATTATATTCTAAAAATGTTAAATTACTTGTTTGTTGTTTATTTTAACGGCATCTTTTGCTTGTATGTCACTTAGTACTTAGTACTTTTTCAATGAACACAACAGTCAGTAATATTTTTACATTTCCTTTTTTAACAGTCACCGGATTCTAGTTCACACTAAGTGAGCCTTATCTCAGAAATGTTAAGTGATCACGCTCAAAGGAAAAAGGAGGTTTGCAGAACAGTGACCACAGCGAGATGATGCAAGCACCGCTTTAAGTGCAGACAGTTCACTTCCGTTTCAGTCACACTAGTATTTCCACGGGTGCAGGACGACCCTCCCTCCCCTGACATGTCACTCGAGAAGAGCTGAAATCAGAAAAATAGTGCGTAACAGACCCATTATGCAAATTTGGAGTTCAGTCTCCCCACAGCAATAAAATTTAACACAGTGCTCCACAGACCAAGCCCAAGCTCACCCCATCTACAAACCAAACACACACAGCAAGGCCCATTATTTTATAAATAGGTAGTATGTACTATACACAGTATGTGCCACTTCTCTTAACAGGGCATGTTCATATATGTGTGTGTGTGTGTGTGTGTGTGTGTGTGTGTGTGTATATGTGTGGGGAGACAGTGCCTTGCGCAGAGATCTCAGTGGTGCCACTAGCAGTCATGGGATTCGAACCCACGGCATTCTGCTAAAGCAACTTCTTGACCACTAGGCCACCAGCTGCCCTATATATAAAACTATTATATCCCGTTTCATTTAAGGCGCTTTTTATTTTCTTTTATTTTGCTATGTTTTATTAAAGCAACACTTTTTTATATATCAGGCCTGTGCTTAGGGGGAGTTTTCAGGCGTCTTTCCTCATTATCACATCCTTAAATCGAGTCTTCCCCCTCTTTTAACTATTTTTAACCGAATTCAACTGAGTTCTGCTAAATTTAGAGCAGCGCGACAGAGAGCGGATTGGCTTTTTGTTTTTTCTTTTCTTTTTTTGCGTTGTTTTTTTTTCTGCGTCAATGGAATCCCGTGCGTGCGTCAGTGCCTGGTGACGCAAAGGTCTCTGATTGGTCGGCGAGAGCGGAAAGATTCTCCGAGAGGTTCTGCCCCCCCCCACCCGGGAGGGACGCGTCTCGACGTCACGGCACATCTACAGGAGAGAGATATATAGAAAAAAAGAGGAAAGAGAGAGGAGAGCCCAGAGAAACGTGAGAAAACGGAGCTCCGCGAGAGAGCACGGCAGACTGTGGATGGTCCACGGACACTGACAGACTCGCCGCAGCCTTCATAACCAGGTACGGGCTGGGTTTACCTTTTATTACTTTACTTTTTACATTCATTTACTTTTTACATCAGTGCCTAATGTTCATGGCCAGTCTATGATCTGGCACTAGTGATGAAGGGGTGAGACGAGTGGATGAGTAGCTTTACAATAATAATAATAATAATCAAATAACAATACTAATAATAATGCTACAAATAATAATGATAAAAACAAAACAAAAGGGAGCTGTTCTTCTCGAGGGATCCCTTCAGTCTAAAATAATCTAAAATAATCTGTTAAATATCCAAAGCGAGGGGTGTGAGCAAGCAGCAAAGCAGTGCGGGAGCTGAACAGAACAGAATGGCCTTAAAAAGGGGGAGGAAACAAGGAGTGACAGCCACTCAGGAGAAGAGAAAGTTAATCACTAACACTGTATAGAAGAAGTTTTATCATTGAAAGCAGTGCTTGAGGTCATGCTGCGTATCAGTCGTGATTTTAAAGTTGCAGAGAGACAGCTGCAATGATTGTGATCACCAGATTTCTAATGGAATGAGGTGGAAATGGAGACAGTCGTGTTTTCTCTAAAGCTGCTCTGTAAATAAAGGCACCGCAACAGGTGGACCCAGCGCTGCTCCGTGCAAGTCTGTCTGGCTGCAGCAGTGGCGTTGCTTTTCTACATCATATCAGTACGTAGATGTATATTTTCTGAACATTTAGTTTAAGCTTCTGCTCGGTTATATTATTTCCCCCCAGTCCCGTTTTAGTCCCTCGTATATTTCAAATTAACTTTTTATTTGTGGCATGGTGTAGTTCTAATCTTTTCTGTTAGAGGGCGCTGTTTCAGTAGTTTCCATAACCGGCGAGCCTTCCCTTGGTCAGGTTGGCATAGCGGGTGTCTCCCATTTGTCATTGTCAATTAAACTGAGATGGTCACAAGAAACCATGACTTCATGCTCCTTACCTTGTCGGGGATATGGTTTGAACAGGAAAAGGGGGTTAACTTTCCCCTAACATGCATAAAAGCATGACAAGTATAATTTTGACTGTATCTGGGTCCAGTATGCAGCAATTCGTCCATCCTATCAGAGGCTATAAAAGGGTGAATCAAATTAACAGGAATAAAATGAGCATATTAGTTGGAAATGAGGCGGTACATTTGGTCTTCATGCAATCTCATTCATGTTCTCATCGGGTGGGGCCCACATCTGAATGTCAACTCTAGAGTCTTCTTCATCTAAAGTTATGCAGACTCATAAGAGAGGTATAAATAGGCGTAGCTCTGGAAGACTGCTTTCCAGGCTTTCTCAGAATCTGCTCGTCTACTCTTAACCTGTAGGAAGATGGACCTCATTTCCTGCAATGGTGATCCCATCAATGAAGAAGCTCTTTCCCTCGGTACTTGAGATTTAAATATTTAAAGTGACATGAGGAGCAGAAGGATAGTCTGTGAATTATGCTTTTCGTCAGGGGTGCACTTTAAAATAAGCAAAACCATGCAATACCATAAAATAGCTGTTGTGGTTCCGCTCCACAGAAATGACCTGTGTTCAAAGTCAACATGGAGTCCAGTCCTATGAGAGCGCACTCTTCAGCTCAGAGTTTCTGAACCCTGACTTCACCTCCAGGTTGGCCATGGACATGAGTGATCAGCGAGAGCAGCTTACTGCACCTTCCCTGCCGAGCATCACCTCTCTGGTTGGAGGATACGGAGGGGAATTCGATTCCTACTCCTGTCAGATCGCCACCGCTACCTCAGGACAAGATGCCTTCAAGCTGGACGACATCCCGCATGGCTGCTACCCTGGCATGTTTACCTTTAGTTATATGGACGACGCACTGCACACCTCAGATAGCTCAAACTGTTTTGGCAGCCCAGCCCCGGCTCCTTCACCCTCAACCCCTGGTTACCAGCCTGTGCCTGCCTGGGATGGAGTCTTCGGGCCCTGTTCTCCGGATCCAGGCTGCTGGGGCTCTGAGAGGACGCCTCTCCACCAGACACCTTCTTTCTTTACTTTTGGCCCTGGAACAGGCGGTGACCTGTCTCCTCTGGGGCAGCTGCAGTCTCAGCTGCCTGATCAGGACCCCTTCTCTCAGAGCCCACAGAACAGCTTCAGTCCCCTCAGCCTGGATCACAGCAGCAAGGAAAGCTCAACCCTGGTGGACAGTCAGGTGTCTCCCAAAGCCAAGAGTCCCACAGGAAACGAAGGGTGCTGTGCAGTGTGTGGGGACAACGCCTCCTGCCAGCACTATGGAGTTCGCACATGTGAGGGCTGCAAAGGCTTCTTTAAGGTAAGAACAGTGTCTGCAATCAAGTACAGTCAGCATTTTAATCAAGGATAGACTGAAAAATACATGTTGTGTTTTTTAATGTTTTTAATGTTTTTTGACATGTCCATTGATTGACCATGTTGAACTGAGAAAGCCCTTGTTTGTGTTTTTAGCGTACAGTACAGAAAAATGCCAAGTATGTGTGCCTAGCCAATAAAGACTGTCCGGTGGACAAGCGGCGGCGGAACAGGTGCCAGTTCTGCCGCTTTCAGAAGTGCCTGGCAGTAGGAATGGTGAAAGAAGGTGCGAAAATGAGCGTCTCACTGATTTTACTGTACTTGTATTAAAACCCAGACACATTTTAATAAATAATAAATTCATGTTATAATAATGTCATCGTCAGATGTCATCATAGATCTTGCAACAAGATAATTTATTGATGATAATACATTATTAAAATTAGCTTTTTATTTTTGGACCTTCCCAGTCGTGAGAACAGACAGCCTGAAGGGCAGAAGGGGCCGCCTGCCGTCTAAGCCAAAACAAGTCCAAGAATCAGCATCTGTTGCCTCTCCTGTGAACATCATTGCCTCTCTTGTGACAGCTCACATTGAATCAAACCCAGTCATCGGAAAACTAGACTATTCAAAGGTGAGCCCACTGTATTTATTCAAGCTTACTCACACAATCTGAAATAGCTCATGATGCATAATTTTCTATAGTTTATTAACATATGTACGTAACATATTTACTATACAGTTTTATAGATCATATTGCTGTGTGTTAAAATGTGTAACGATTCAACCCCTTGTTGATTATATTGTTGTGTTTTCTGTTCAGTATCAGGAAACAGTGGCTAGCCTGTCTGAAAAGGAGGATGCCGATGACATCCAGCAGTTTTATGACCTGCTGACGGGGTCTATGAGTGTGATCAGAAAGTGGGCTGAGAGTATCCCAGGATTCACCGCCTTCTGTAAGGAGGACCAAGACTTGCTCTTCGAATCAGCCTTTGTTGAGCTCTTCATATTACGCCTAGCTTACAGGTATGAGAAGTCACATTTTTTCTCATGATTGAACATAAACCATTTGGAATGATAGTCTGGAGTATACTGTCATGCGATATGTCACTCCCGTCAAAGAACCCCCCCCTTCTTTATGTGTATTTCAGATCAAACCCTGAGGCAGATGAACTGATCTTCTGTAATGGGGTGGTTCTTCACCGCATGCAGTGTCTGCGGGGATTTGGTGACTGGATCGACTCCATTTTGGAGTTCTCCCAGAATCTACATCGTATGAACCTTGACCTTGCTTCGTTCTCCTGTCTGGCCACACTGGTCATCATAACAGGTGAGTTTTTCAAACAGTTTGCCTAGATAAATAAGCTTTGCTGTAAACGTACTGTACATATACTAAAGTAACTTTACCTCCATGCTGAAGAGTATGCGGCCTCATGACACGAGGTCTAAAATTCTCACTTCTCTCTCGTACAGATCGTCATGGGCTGAAGGAACCGAGACGAGTGGAGGACTTCCAGAACTGTCTAATCCCATGTCTCAAAGACCATGTCGCCACAAGTGCCTCAGACGCAGCTCGACCCAACTACCTGTCACGGCTGCTGGGAAAACTGCCTGAGCTCAGAACACTGTGTACTCAAGGCCTTCAGCGTATCTTCTACCTTAAGCTTGAAAACCTTGTCCCACCTCCTCCCATCGTAGACAAGATCTTCATGGATACTTTGCCTTTCTAAAACTGTCTGGGATATTTTGCGCAAAGACAGCTGATATGACAATTCGATCGAAATGTGAACAAAAGTACAGCAATACTTTGGGAGCACTTGGACAACATCTTGTTGAAGGATGGAAAGGCCTGCGTTTTTCAGCTTTTTGGAAGGAAAGATGGTGGTGTATCTTTATCTAAAACTAATCTCCCCGTTCCTTCACTGCCCACCCAATTATTTTACTGGAATCGGGATAAAAGATCTTGCAAAAGAAACAGCACTGCCTGCTGTTCCTAAAATATGACACTTGTGCTTTGTTGTAGCCTTTGGAACTGTGACTTGTGACTTTCTCTACTGTAACAGTCAAAAGCATTTCAGGGTAGCTTAGGCAGAGGAGGAATCTGACCCAAATGTTCATACATAAACAGTATTACAACTTTGTATATTCCATGTATGTGAGCATACATGTTTATGATGTCCAGATAAATCAGTGGTGCCTAAAAACACACCTGTGGCTTACTAGAAGCTAAAGAGGCCATGGACCAAACTAACATTGTTTACTTGGACACACAAAATTTTCAAACAAAGCCTTAACTGTACTTAAATTGAAACAATGCCTCAGTGATGAACATGCTAAAATGACTTGAAAGATATTCAAAGACAATATTGCACTGGGGTAAAGAAGGGAGGTGAATATAATTGAGTATTCTGTTGTACATTACGGTGGGACTTGAGGTTTCAGTCCCAGATGATAAAACTGTCCTCCCTTTGCTTAAAAACTCACTAGCCATTCAAGTACTTGGTTGTCCCTATAGTAGAATAGGGCGGTTGGGATTCTCCTCTAAATGCACCTTCTAGATATTTTTTAGAACAGAAGTTTATTCTTACATGTAAAAATGCTGTGGTTTTGTCATACAGTCATCTGTAAGAACAGTGTTCTATCGTTGAAAGTGCAGGTTTTGATTGTGCTTGTACATTTCCACCAAATAACTTCTGATGGCATCTGGCAAACTTTTTATTTTTTGAGTCCCAGTGCAGCTACTTTACCAGCACCCAGTGCAGCCTCTTACAAGCATCTCATAAGAAGTCTCTGAGTTTTGTCACTGACTGATGAATATGTTAAGTGTGACTGCCAGACTTTTAGAGTATACAAAATTGTATGTACTGTATGTATAGAGATGGCTAGATATTCTATATATTTTGTCTTTATAAGAGGAAAAAAAAAGGCTTGGGCATTATGTTTTTTTGATATTTTTATATTCTTAGACCCTGTTTATCTTTCATTACTAATGTTGTTCAGCATTATGCATAAAGTGAACATGAACAATCGATTTCATGCATTTCAGTCATTTGTTCTCTGGGATTGGGAGAAGACCATTGGTGAGACAATATGACAATAAGATGATTGATCAAATAAAAGTAAAACCCAAACAGTCATGATTGGTGACTAATTCTATTTATGCTTGCAGTTCCTCACATAAAACATGAGCAATGGTACATTCATACAGTTACTTCTTCTGCATTCTTTGTTAGAAGGACAATGTCTTCTAAGAATACTGGCTTCTTTTCAGAATGTGACACTGTGTCTCAGTTAAAGAGTCCCTTTTTCACTCACTGGAGTCATACAGTCAATCCAAAAGACACCCATAACCAAACCAAGAATATGCTGTGAGGATTTCAGTGGTTGCCCGTTGACGACATTGTGTTTAGGATCATGTGACCAAGACCATTCGGTTTTGGTGTTATTACAATGTATTTGTCCAAGATTAATCACATGGTACGCTCTCTTCGGCCCACAAGAAACAGAGTCATGCCTGAATATGGACCAGACATCAGCGATGACATATGGCGAGGGTATTCAATTCCAGTCTTGGAGAGTCATGAACAGCAGAGTGTAGGGGTTTACCCACTTAAACAGGTCAGGTTTGGGGCTTTCACTATGAATTATATTACTAATCTAGCAGTAATCCTAACAATGAAAAAGCATATACATACAAACACTTAATTTTACTTCACATTCATGAAATTTATAACCACAAACATATGTGCATTCATGAGGTCCTGCTGGTGTGGGTTTCCTCTCTTTCAGTGATGCATACATAAGCATTTTCAGAATATTCAGAATATTCAGACTGCCGAACATGGTTTTATAATGGCCTGTTGATTCTTTATTTATGTTTTGAATTTCAGTATAATCACCCAGCCAGTTCACTGAGACTGTAAATTTCAATGTATTTTTTTTTTTTGAGTTACCAATTTTAAACGACTACTCTTTACAGACCTAACTGGGTTCGGTGGGTATGTTTGAGCAGGGAAATCACCACATTTTCCCGAAAGCTATACTTCTGACACATACCTTTACTTGCTGCGCTTCTGTGATTTGTCATAGAAAGTCATAAAAGTGAAAGTTTCTGGAAACAGAAATGCGCAAAGTGTGTTTATGCAACGTTTCAGTTGTAGCGAAGATGATCTGCTGCCTGCAGCCACCCTCCCTCCCCATCGCCCCCCTCCATCCTCCTCCCTCCCCATCCTTCTCCTCATTGCGTGTCTGTAAATGTGGAACACTCCTCCTATTACGTTTCATCCAGATGATTTCATAACAAAGTCGTAAGACAGGCCTTGACTTTGAGGTATGGGGGCCTGCATGCAAATGAGGGGGAAATATGAGCTATGAACCACATGTGACATGTTAAGTTTCGACCAATGTACATTCGAACCATGTTGGCCTTAAGGAAAAAAATCTCAGGTGCTTTCAAGCAAGTAGACCCTTCCAGCAACAGACCCAGTCACACTGCAGCATGGGTGTCACATATCCCCTCGGGAACACAAACTTCTGTGGCCTAATTTTGGTCCACTGTAATCTGCGCCGATGACACCACACCTGACGAGGAGGGTCTGTGCCTGTCCATGCGTGTTGTAAATGTCATCTATAAAGGAACTGCAGCCTTCACGGTGTGCATTCAGTACAGGCCAGGGGCTTTAGGGGTACAGGGAGGATCCCCCCCAGTGTCACAGGGGAAGTAAAGAGTTAGAACTGGTTATGCAAAACACCATGCCAGTCTAAGTTTCATGCGCTGAGCCAATGCTTTGACAGATGCATTATGGAGGAAATGACAGATTTTCAAAGAAAAGATGTGGTTGTATATTTGTTAAATGCTTGCTGCAACCGGCATCTTGCTGTATTGATACTTTAGTACATGAAAAAGTAATGAGTTATGCAGCATTGTTCTAGCCACACCCTCCTCAGGTGTGGGTGGTGTTACATTAAGGTACTAAGGCACTTTAATTTTAGAATTTTAATTTGTACCTTCAGTTCATACAACACACACACACACACACACACACACACAGAGCGCAATCCATCCAATTTGCTATACCATTTAGGAATTGGCTGAATTGATTAAAAAGCACTTTTAAGAAACGCATCATTGTCAGTGTCAGAAAACCATTTTCGTGTTATTTTCTTTGCTGGTGAGTCTATTTTTAATGAACTCTTAATTAGTCAGAATGCCTAAAGTGTCCACTCAGTTTTGCAGGATATGTGTAAATCTCAGACTTGGTGTTACTTTCTCTATAACCCGTTGTCATTTGTGAATATGAATCAGTGAGAGTTTCCACCCTTTGCTTTTGTAAAAGGCTTGAAAGGACAGATGGGGAGTGACAGAGGAAATCCTATGGTGGGTATTTATAGCTCATCATTGTGGTTCAGTAACTTGATCTGCTGCTTTCATAAAGGAACAGAGTACGACTCTGAGAGGAGAAGGTATATAGACCCATCCCCATAAACAGATACAGCGTGTGTGATGGGAAAAATTGGTTTCAAACACTTGTTTGGCATTTCAAGACTAGTCTCATTCAATAGATCAAGGACAGCACTGTAGAAATGAGCAAGAGGTCCTTGATATCTAGCAGTTTTGCACAAAAAACAGTCTACAATGATACAGCTTTTACATTTTATTTAGAATTTCTGGTCCAGCAGTGTGCATCAGTTTGCACAGCACTGCTTGTGCAAAAAAGCTTTTTTAGATCTGTCAACAATTATTTTTTTAAAGAGTGATAGCAGATTAATTGTAAATAATGTAAATGACGCGAAAGCGAATTTTGGATGTCTATGCGGATTTAACCTGCTCCAGCTCTTAATCGTCTATCTGTCGCTGTCTGTGAAAGCACTGAACGTGGTGACCTGTTATGAAATTTTCTGTCTGGTATGGCAACCTAATAAGAGCATCTGAAGGACATGGCAGCTCTCTAATAAAGAAATACCATACCTCATCCAGAAGGAGTAACTGGATAAAGTCACTATCACTCCAATTACAGCTGTTACGTGAATGCAACATACAAAAATAAACCTGCAGCTTCCATTACTGGTCTGTGCAGTGCTGGGCAGACAGTTGTTTTTAAGTAAAAGTACATTCAAGAAATGAGAATTTGCCCACTGAAAAGTACTAAAATGGTAGTGCAGACCTCTGAAGCCCCTTTTCCCTCTGTATACCCACCCACCCCCAACCCTGCAGGCAATCTCTCGCACTCACTCTGGTGGACGTGAGAGGATGAGAATTCTGGGATAATAAAAGAGAGTGACAGGGAGGCTCGGGTTGCAGGGCGACGAGTCTTGGCTACAGGCCTAAAACTTCTTCATGGCTCTACTGACAGTCAGCCCAGGCACTAAAAATGTGAGCCAGAGCACCTAACCAATACACAGATGCTGCTCACGTGATTACGGTCACGACTGATGGAACACGCCAGCATGAAAGGGACTTTCTGTATTGTTGACAGATCACTTCTTCAGAATCTCATTAACATTGCATATGCACTTTGCACTATACCCCTTCACTATTCACTACATTCATGCATGCTGCACTATATTTTTACACTACGCACCAGTGCTGAATTAAAGAACAGTTTGAAAGGGTGCCAATTTTAGATCGAAAGAGTTTCAGTTTTCATTATATTTCATATTATTAAAGTTGTAAAGTTTTAAGTGGGAAAATGTGACCTGTTTAATACAGATCTAATGATGCTATGAATACACTCCAGGCTTCAATCTTAAAAGCTTTTGGGGGACATAAAGTAATTACAGTTATAGTGCTGGGTCAGAAAAATCACAAATACATATATCCCACTATCATTCAACCCTACTGTACACTAGGAAACACTACACTACACACAGTGTTTCTACACTAAACTCCATGTTCCTGTTCTACACTCTATATTCCTACACTCTACGCTAAATTACTACACTATATAGCATATTGTTACGCAACACACTATAGCCTTACACTATGCATTAAATACCTACACTACACACCACCTTACACTATACACTATCTATACACTATTTTCCTACACTATACACCATAGTATTACACTATACATTATATTCATGCGCTACACACCATATTCTTATACTACACACTATATTCATACACTGTGCTCTATATTCCTACTCTATAAACCATATTCCTACACAAAACACTGTAGTTTTACACTATACATTATATTCATACAATACACACCACATTCTTATACTACACATTATATTCATACACCATGCTCTATATTCCTTTACTACACACTATAGTATTACACTACTTGCTACACACCATGTTTCAAAACTGTATAATATGCACTGTATTCCTACACCATTCATCATGCGTGATATTCTTACACTATACACTATATTCAGTACATGTCTACACCTTTATAAGATCACCTGCAGGTTTACATCAAATTCCAAACTGCCACTGTCTTTAAGCTGACTGTTTCTGTCAGCTGTGGAGTTCACAGTTTGGCAGGATGGGCTGTCAAATTCTTTGTAGACTGGCTGGAACAAAATAACATTAACACATTGAAATGATTTTGTGACAGTTTTGATATTGAGACAGTTTCATCGCTTTGTCAGTGATGTAAAAGGCTTTTTTTTGGCAGAAGTAAATATAAAAGAGCATTAAATACAATGTTCATTAGCTGTTATGTTAGTTGTCACAGTGCACGCCCTCTAACATTTAGGAAATTTCAAACCGCAAAGTTATCTAAAGGCTCCTCCTCATCTGCTACACAAGCAGCCTGTAGTAAATCTAAATGTTAAATCTAAATCTAAATGTTAAATCCGGTGCAAGAAAACAGCAAGAAAATGAACCAAAACGTAACACTGTTTTTTAACACATTTAACTCTAAATGTGTGAAAATTGAAAACATTGGGTTAAATGATGAAAAAAATGACACCTCTAAATTTGTTAAGCTGTTTTTACAAATGGCACCCCATAGATGTGTAGATCAAATCCTAACACTCAGTTTGATCCCGTGGCCTTGTAAGTACCTGCAAATGAAAGTTAGGTACGCAAATATCTTCATTTATCATTCCCATCTCGATGGTTCTGGCTACAGGGCATCATCACTCAGGCACAGATATCAGGCCAAGTGGCAGTTTTTTTTTTCTAGACACAAATCACCTCAACACATGTTGCCTAGTCAAATCGCTTCACATATCACATATATCAATCAAACCTCCTATGACACTGCACTAGGTCTGGATCTGTAAAACAAGCATTGCCATTTGTGTAACAGCGAACAGCTTTCAAAGCAATGTGGGTGTAAGGTAAACCCAGTGTGATTAGTACATACAGTATATTTCTCTTCAAACTGCACCTTATATTGCTGTTGAACACATTCACACCAGGTAACGTGATATGCCATCGTGCAGACTCTGTCTAATATAGCTGTGGTTTCCAGTATCGATCCAGAAGTAACCACTGTCTCGTATAGCATAGCATTTTCTTTTTAAATGCCATGGTTAGTCTTAAGCACTGAGGCTACATAAATAAAAAGTAATAGAAGCACATATGTACTAGACATCACACACTTGTTAGCCATCCCAAACTGTGTTGAATCACAAACAGACTAATGTAGTTCCGGACACTACAAGACACACTGTTATCCATGAAAGTGAATGAAAGTACAGAAAACTTTAAGCCCCAGAATACAGTTTTAGCTCCTTTTGCTAACAGGAGCTTATGAGGTGGATATAAGCTTCAATTTCAGTCAAAAGAAAAGATGCAAAAGTGTAGGGATGTTTGGCCATTACATCGACAGGGACTTCGACATGGACTTCATTATAGAGTTGCCCCCCCCCACACACACACACACACCCTTTCCAGCTATAACAGCTTCCACTCTTCTTGGAAGGCTTTCCTCAAGATGTTGGAGTTTCTGCGGGAATTTGTGCCCATTCATTCTGCAGAGCATTTATGAGGTCAGGCACTGATGCTGGATGAGAAGGCTCTCTCTCTGTTCCAGCTCATCCCAAAGGTGTTGGATGGGGTTGAGGTCAGGGCTCTGTGTGGCCAGTCAAGTTCTTCCACACTGAACTCATCCAACCACGTCATTCGGGAGCTTGCTTTGTCCACTGGTGCACAGTCATGCTGGAATAGAAAAGGGCCCTCCCGAAGCTGAGTCCGCAACGATTGCTCTTCACTGTAAAACAGGTGAAAAACAGGTGTGTCCCTATACTTTTGTCCATACGATGTACGTTGGTACTCCAAGATCAACACTGTGATTCACTGTCATACAGAAAATTCGGAGACTTGGCAATTAGAGTACTAGAACGAAATGGCAAAGTAGTGAAAGCATAGGAAACGCTCACACAACAAGGACAGTTCTTCTGCTAAAGAGCTGAAAGTTCTTCCTCACTGATATCCTCATAACTGGCCTTGTTCCCCTTGCAACTCTCTCTCTCAAACAATCACACCATTCACACAGACACTAGAGTGGATGATAGAGAAACAGTTCCCAGACATGAGCGAACCACACAACAGAGAGAGCCTTGAGTGCAACAGTCACAAGAATCAGCGAATTCTTCATTCACTGCCTACAAAATTTGGAGATGACGTCCAACAGCACAGAGGGGTCGCTAAAAGCCTGTGACCCCCTACTACCATGAAAATACTCTTCAGTTCTTTCTGGAAAGTCTTAGTCTGGAGAAATAATTCGGATTATTTCAACCTTCGGATCACAGGGGCAACCATTAGGCCACCAGCATGTCCAAGTGGCGAGGCCTGTAATCAAAACATCATGGGTTCAATCCTCGTTGGTGTCTTTGGGGCAGCTGGTAGCCTAGTGGTTGGGGAGTTGTCCCTGCGATCAGAAGGTTGTGCGGTTTGAACCCCACTGCTTCACTTGGTGAATGGGTTAAATGTTCACACTGTGAGGTGTGTTCACATATGACAAATGGACGCTTTACAAATGCTTCCATGACAAACTCAAACCCTGACTGTCTGTTTCAGAGTCCAGCAGTTTAGCCTAGCACCATGGGCATGGTGTCCCACACATATTTTTTTTTTACCATAGAATCCTACACCCATGTTAAAATAATATGTAAATGAAAAGGTGCAAAATCAGTTGTATGTAAAACATGTCCTGTGCAGTGTGCCTCTTCTATCACTTCAGAATGTGAATACCAGTGATCTCATATCTTACTGTTGCTGTGGAAACAGTCAAATGATCGAACACACACACAGAACGCAGCATCAGACATGGGTGTGTAATATCTTGGCCCATACGCAATGTCCTGGGGATTTGTGACTTAGAGCTGTTAAATGGTTCTGGTGTGGTGTGGGCAGGAACTGTCATTGAAACACCTCCGACATTCGCTTTAGGTTTAAAAATAGCTGCTCCTCACATGAAATCAATAATGCCACTTAGATGTGATAGAGTGTGAGCTGGCAAGCTTTGTCGCCCCCAGGATTATCACCCCACTTGGCGCTGTAACTGACACCATCTCTCACACCTGCAGTAGCGCCACTCAAAACAAGCTTCTAACAGGGACCACTGCCTCAGCCTGAGCTAAAACACGGAATCATGAGAAATATAATGCTCCGTTTTTTTTAACAACAGGATTTTTTGTTTAGCTGTTTTGAACCGACTTTACTATGAATCATTTTTAATTCATGATTAATAGCAGTTACTGAAAAAATGTGTAATGATTCAGATTTCAGATACCTGTAAAAAAAAAAAAAAAAAAAAAACAAAGGGGTCAAAGATTATTAAAGCCAATTATATTTACATTATTATCATCATGTATCACAAATGCATTGTTATTCCAGCAGAATTTCTTGTACGTTTTATAGCCCTGCACCTCAGGAGCACAATTCAATTCCTTTTTTTTTTTTTAACGTTTTATGGGTCATGACTTGGATGCAGACAGTAAAATATAAAAAATCAACCTGTATGAACTGATGACTGTTACTCCCATAGAATTGCCAACTACCCCATAAGTTGCACAATACTGCCATCCAGTGGTCGTACACTTATCACAACCGCCCACCCATCAAAGTGGTCTAACCATAAGATTATTATGGTATAGTACTAGATTTGCATATAATTTATGATTTTGAGCAACGCACAATATAACTAGACAAAATTTCAAGACTTTACCATGACGCAATCAGAACGAAAGTCTAATGGCTTTTTTTTTCTCATCTTACTAAATGTAGTTGCAGCATTTGAATGCATTTTCTGCTTCTTTCTTCATGTAAAGCGTCCGATGAACACAGGCTGCAACAACCTTTCAACAGTCTCTCAGAGGCATTCAGTATGACTACAAGACTATACAACAGTCCATAACTCCAGTACTTGGAACATGTCTGACAATCTTTATTGTGGTGATTTTACAAAACAGTTACAAAACATTGTGGTAATTTTACAAAACAGTTAAAACAGACAAATGACAAACCCAGCCTTTTCAAAAGCAGGGTAGGACATTCTTAGGGGTCAGTCTTAAAGTTAAAGAAACATCATGCTTTGTGAACTGACCTGCTTTTAATTAACATCAATGAAAACAGAATTTGTTGTGAGAAAATATGCTTACAGGCTCGCGAGGGAACGTTGCTCAATATTACAAATGAATAATGACTGTTAGGTATGTTGCCAGCAATGGGAGGACTGGGGAGACTAAAAGCTATACAACACAATATAACAAAAGAAAAGTAAAGTGGCATGAACACACCACAGCACAGCACACAGTGTGAACACTGTGAAATTCTTTCTTTGCATTTAACCCATTCACCAAGTGAAGCAGGGGGCTGCCACCAACTAGGGGCGCCCGGGGAGCAGTGTGTGGGGACAGTACCATGCTTAAGGTACCTCAGTGGTGTCACTAGCAGTGTTGGGATTCGAACCCACAACCCACAACCTTCTGATTGCAGGGGCCACTCCCTAACCACAAGAACTGTATCGCAAATATAT
>JBBIGA010000132.1:29200809-29213404 GCA_037576975.1 Alestes dentex | reverse complement strand
CCGCCCCCCGCCCCCCCCAAACGTCTTTTAACCAACCCCACAACGGCTGGAACTTCACTGCGCGCCGAATCTCCTGGATCATGCGCACTGCTGTGGGACGGTCCTATTGAAGGAACTCCGAAAGTTGGTGAAGTTGCACCTGGTTGTAGGGGGTCTCCCCGGTTCTCGGTATGAACGTGTCCCACGGACTGCTGGCGCCAGCCATGGCCGGGTCCCGCGTGCCCTTGGCGGACGAGCGCGAGCAGTTCCTCGGGCGCCTCGTGCAGATCGCCGTGCTCTGCGTGCTCTCCCTCACCGTCATCTTCGGGGTCTTCTTCCTGGGCTGCAACCTCCTCATCAAGTCCGAGAGCATGATGAACCTGCTGGTCGACGACCGGAGACCCTCCAAGGAGGCGGAGATCATCATGGTCGCGGCGTGAGGAGCTTTCTTCAGGAGGAGGAGGACCAGAGGAACCTGGAAGAGGACCAAGTTTGGACTTGTTGAACTTAAGCTTCGTCCTCGTGTCTGGAGAATAATGCATGCTGAAGTAAGCCTTTATAATAAACAACAATGGCCATAGAGCTCATTTTAGTGTTTTTGCCAGTAATGGTGCTGATGGAACATGTGTCGTCTATGTTCCACTCCAGTCATGTCCGGCGCTTTGGAGATACTGGCTAGAAGCTTGACCAGTCAGGAACTGGGGATGGTGAACTGGCCAGGCGTTTTACATTGACTTTGGCTGAACCTTTCTTGAGAAGAATGTTTACAATGCAATAGAAAATTAATCTTGTGAAGTTCTCTATTAGGCTGAAAACTAAATAGGCCTAGTACCAGTGATGAGTATTTCTCAAATGGCACCTTGAATTGTTTTTTTTATTGTTTATTTTATTTTATTGTTCTGTAGGGACCAATAAACCCAACTCTGTACACCCTGTTCAGTCATTCTGAGATCAGCCTACAGTTCTTTATCTTCTGTAATGACTGGAAATGGTAACTATTTATCCAGTCCAACTTAAGGCTTTACATTATCTGAGCAAGTTGACCCAAAGGGCATCCCAATGTTCTGCCCTTGCTGTAAAGATCTACACTGTAAAATGCGACCACAACTGCCAGTATTTCACTGTATTTTTCCAGCAGTTTATGACAGTGTAGGTACGCCTCTATGTTGAATTTGCCAATTGCAAAATTCCACCCAAGCCACTGTTTGAATGAGCCATCTTGCATCCTTCAGTTTTCACTGGATTGCACTAAAATGAACTGTAAATGGGAAGAGTGTATCCATTTATTTTTTTACTACTTTATAGTCCACATATCAGTAGTGGATTTGAGTCTTGCCGTATGTCATGGTATGTTCTGAAGTGTTTTTACACAAGCTCTCTGTAAGGCAGATCATCTCAGCAAGAGGCTGAATATGGTCTTTCTCTTCCTTTTTTGATTATGGAAGCTTTCTTGTGAATAAGAGGACACCTTTACACTCAAATTATCACTAAAGAGAGTGGCTAAAATACATTTGCATCATATTATAGAGATCTAAAAGTGAGCATCTGGAGAGATGGAACTGTCGCTGGACTCAAAAGAAGTGGACGCAGAGTGTAGAGCTGTGTTTAGTCCTTATACAAAAAAAACAGAACAATGTAGACAAAGTGAAACAGTGCTGATGGGTTTTACACACAGGAGCGTGGCACTGTTAATACATACACAAATAAGTGAACTACTAAATAAAAAATCATACTTTTAAAAGAGTACAGAAATAAAAATCATAGTTTTAAAAGAGCACAGATCAGTGTCCTACAAGGAAACAACGCTAATAATGTCTGAACAGTTGGTATAGGTAGCGTGCGGAGCTGAACCTTATAAAACCTTTGAAGACCATTAAAGAATGTTGGATGTTGAATGTTGAGTGCATTTACAAAACACTAACAGATACATATGATCACAAAACCTCCCATCTTCAAAACTGTAATTAACTGAAATGGTTAATAGAAAGAGATTGTCTTTCAGAGAATTTCATACCATTTCAGTTGTCACTAAATGTTCATACTGGCTTTATACGCTGGTTTAAAGGAATAAAAAACATAAAGAAAACCCAGAGATACAAAGTTCAGAAGTAAGTGGTGAGGCGCACTCAGATCTTGGTGATGTTGAGAATGCAAGTTGATGTGCCGCGCCAAGATGCTGAGATCTGCAGTTCATCAGGCATGAAGCCTATAAAAAGAAGCTGAAATCTTTTGATGAGTCCTGCTTCTCATCAAGCAGGTTTTGTTAAGTCCATCCCTTGTGCCATCTTCATCATAATACAGCAGGGGTTCTCAAACTTTACATTCCAAGGTCCAAATCTAATTCCTAGATAAAGTCAAAGGTCTGGGACGACAAGTGATGAGCAAATCCCTTTTATTAAATTTGCTTACAACATACAACCAAAAGAAACGGCGCTGTTTTCCTATAATCGTTTGTTTGTGAACCTACTCCACTCTCACGTTTGACAGTAAAGTGTAATATGCGCTGTAGTTTTATGAAAAGATTTAACAATAACCTTTAATACTTAATTAACTTTATGCCTAAACAAATAAAGTGGCGACGGGACATAACACCTCCTTCTCCAGCGACTTATCATGACGCAGGTGTTTGGCTCACTCGTGCTCGCGGGACTGCACGTGAACGCCCGTTAGCCTTAGCGGACTTGCTAATGTGGAAGCGAAGTCTTGAGTATTGAAACACGCCAACGTAGTGTCATACGTGCTCCGACTGAAGACGTTGCTTCAGTTAATCTCAGGCCAGGATCGCCATAAACATCTAAAATATGTTATATTTTACAAAACAAAAAAATTATTGAAACATACACTTAATTGCATTGCGTCAGTACATTCCTAATACTGTTTGTGGACTGGGTCCGGAATGACTTGCAGTTCGGTCCGGATACGGACTGGGGTCCGGACTTTGAGAATCGCCGTTATACATGCATGTAGTAGAGCCTACATACATCCGGTGGTCCATTTGTCACAAAAGGCATTAAAAGATGGCAAGAATTAATTTATTTTAATTATATCATGCTGTACATTAAACATGCATGTCTGACAACACTTTAACAAAGTTTGTTTCATAAACAGAAAGCTAAACTGAGGCGAACGTGGTTCCTGAACCTGTTTGTAGTTATTTTCTTGAATTAATTTAATTATCGCTAATTTTATCCCAAAGCCTAAATGCTACATCTGATCTTCTCTTCTCCAGTCTGTCTCTGCCATGCAGGACCACTCTGCTCTATTTTATTTACTGGAGAAAAAGAGCAGGTACAAAAATCAATGTCTTTGACAGGTCATCCATTTTTCCAGCCACGGACTTGAATGTGTGATAAATTGTAATTATTTCTGAACAATTTTACAACAAGCACTTGAAGGCAGCATAAATCTTCACGCCTTCCATTTTGGTAATTACAGTCATCTTTAGTGATGAGGTAATGTCTGGGAAAGGATACAAAACATATTTTTACAGCTCTTTTACCAACCAAAAGAAAGTATATAGGAGGGTACCTGCCTGTATAATGTTTTTCTATAGTATTTTATACTTGGTTGGTCATAATCTAAGAAAGAAAAGGACTTTTTGAACATGTCCCTTAATTTATTGTCAGATTTTATTGGCTGCCAGCTGCTATGTTGTGAAACAGGATTAACCAATCAGGATCATGCATTTTTTGTGGGAAAGCTACTAAACAGCTAAAATGAGGTAGTGTATGTGGAAAAATTAGTTGCATAAACAAAATATTTTCATCAAAACGACACATACGTTACATTTAAAAACCGCACTTCAAATGTATAAAAAGATTGCCAATTCAAATGTACACACACACACACACACACACACACAAACAGAACAGAACTTACTTTTTACCCAGGAATATTGCTGCTGCCACACAATTTAAGAACAGATAAATGTTGGACTACTGTTAAAGTTGGATTTGTCCGAACAAGTGGAGATGAGGAGAGAAACTGAGAATGGTAACGTGTCTATTACATTATATTTATCATATTACTAGCATGTTATATAATAATACGTTTTCAGTACAACTGCCATAAGGGATCTCCTATATGTTATTAATGCGGTCAGACTGGTTGACGGTAGGTTGTGCCTTAAGTAATTAATGAAAAAATTAATACATCGACTGCTTTTACCTTTGTCAAACCAAAAATGTATCATGCTTATCTGTTTAATTTTACAGGTCACCTGGTACATCCTACCCATTATCAAGAAACTGTACTTTCCCTAGACAGAATGACACTGATTAGTATGCAGTATTTTACCATTATCCTCTCAACTACACACCGAATGATGTTACAGTGTTTGTAATAAGTCATTGCAGAGATGGGGCCACATGTATGACAAGCTAAGCCACTAGTGGCCATACATGTGATGAGTAAAAAACATGCCGAAGGCCTTGTCTTTAATTAGAGACTCAAACAGATGGTGGTGGAGATATCTAATGGAAGTCAAAGGACAATAATTTAAATTAGAGATTAGAGCCTCATGCCATATTACTGACCTAAATCCTAGACCAACCAAATCATAAACATGCACCCATATGTATGTACGTGGCCTTCTCTTGATCGTTACAATGATTACAATAGGTTCTTAGCATTTCCATAAAACTCTATAAGCTTTACAGTGAGTACCCATATGTACTACACATTGTTGCATAACCTCATGCTGTAGACTCTGGATTACATTCACCTAAACAACATGATCCAGGTTTATTCTGCCTGTGATTACAGAAGATGCTCCTGAGGATTTGGCTCAGCTGCAAGGTTGGAAATCCATATCTCCAGGGCTCAGTTTGGAGGAGATAGAGATGCCACCACCTGGTGAAAAAACACGAAATCTTTCTAGTAAAAAGGCCAATCCCTTTTCCAACCCTTTCAAAACAATCAGTAATTGAATTCTATCCATTTTTGACATGTACAAATCCATGAAATGTGCTCAAACCCGTGGGAAAAGTCAGTTAATAACCAACAGGGGTTCCAATGGCTTGATCATCAAAATAAAATTGGATTATTGCTGTCTAGACAGTCTAATTACGGTATAAGACCAGAGATACACTGTATATCCAAAAGTATTTATGGAGCCCTTCTAATCTGAGTTGAGCCCATTGGTGACACAGGTGGTCAGATGCGCACACATACTGTGTAATCTCCATAGAAAAGAGCCGCCAATAGAACTCGGGACCAGCCCAAGTATCAGCTAGAGGGTGTAAAGCCCATCAGCACTGAGTGGTGGAGCAGTGGAATTGCATTTTATGGAGAGATGGAGTGCCCTCCAGTACCGCTGGCATGATTTAGTGTGACATTTATATGTTTATCTATTCATCCAATATTACAGTTTTAAACTAAAACAAGTTCTTTTACATTTACGGCATTTGGCAGGTGCCCTCATCCAGGGCGATTGAAAATCATTAGTTACGGGGACAGTCCCCCTGGAGCAACTGAGGGTTAAGTGTCTTGCTCAAGGACACAATGGTAGAAAGTGGAACTTAATGGGTTCACAGGCAAGTGTTTTACCCACTAGGTTCCTACCACCCCTCTTTTCTTAATGTTATAGGAAAAACAGTTTTGTTCCATCAAAAAACCTTGTGTGTGTTTCTCATGTCACAGTTCAAGTACTTCCACATAATGTAAAGCAGTGATCCTCAAAAGAGGGTCTACATTATTGCTCTATTCTATGTGGGTAAGACCATCTAGGAGTCCCAAGGGACTGGTTAGAGAACCACTGACTAAAGTTGGTCTCTTGTAAATTACATGAAGGTCTTTTAAACCTAAAAGATGCTACATACTCACAAACCTCTTTCTCAAATATTGTTCTTGACAGGACCAAATGGTTTTTTTTTCACTGGAATCACTCAAAGACCCGTTTGTATCATATGTTTTTTGAAGTAGACTTAACCTCACTAAGACTCTTGCAATGCAATCAAATCTAACAGTAAAAACTTTGAGAAGATTGGTAGCTGTTACTGCAGCACAGACTCCATCAATAGCCTTGATTTCAGAAGAAATGCTGGGCGAGGAGGTGACTGCCACTCCTGAACATAAGAGTATATCTGAAAAATCTTTTTCTTTCCTGCACTAAAAAAGTAAGTAGAGATGCTTAACCTTCTTTTGAGCCCATCTTTCCCCATTTTCGTTTGACCATTGTGCATATCTCTCTGTAAATCAGCTGGTCTGGCTCTATAAATATATCGAATGTCACCGGAGACAGAAATGTCTGAGAATAGCACAATAATCAAGATGGAGAGTGAAAGGGGCAATGCTCCTAAGGCCCCGATGCCGCCGCCGCTACAACCCGGGCCTTCCCCACTGAGCAGTACTGAATGATTGATGCAACAATGACTTCAATGGTGAAGAAAGAGGGAGTGAGGAAAAAGCGATGGAGGAAAAGGTCACTCCCGGTGGTGGAGGCTGTCAGGCAGCAGCACAGGGCTGAGGAATGATGTGGTATTAAGAGCTGACAGAGCGGCAGAAAGGCACTAGAACAGGGGAAATGTCAGCGTGAAAGAAAACAACACACACACACACACACACAAAATGTTCTCCACCATAAATGCTACCATGACAGTGACAACGAAAAGTTAACTCACTTGGACGTCGCCATCCAAACAGAACAAAATGTGTTATGCAATAAATGGATAAGGTTTACAGCGTTCGATGGCAAATGACTAATATCTGAGGGTGCTTGTACCCCATGGTACTGTCTTGTTGAGGGGGCAGTGCCCCTGTTTGAGCTCTTCGTGGTGCCAAGCCTGTGGGAATACTGTACCACATGTAATCTGAATCAGAATCAGAAAACTTTATTGATCCCGGAGGAAATTGCTTATGTTATGACTACACAGTCACACAGAGACACAGAGACAAGAACAATATGAATATAAAATCTAGATAAATCCAGTGAAAACTCTGCAGAAAATACTTAAAACGAAGTACATTGTGCTATATACACAAATGTAGGTGTATAAATATTTGAAACAGTGGGACACATCCTCCAAATATTTCCTCTTTTGACTCATCAGTCCATAAAACATTGTATCAGACGAGTCAATACTGAGGTCTTGGAGGAATTTTTGCGGGCCGGGCACTTTGAATGTTCAACAGTGTTCCAGGTTTTCTCTATTTGGAGATAACTTCTCACTTTGGTTCCCTGCAATTCTTCTTCACACTTTCCAGAATGATGTATTTTAATCATTTTTATTCTTATGTCTTCCAGAATTTCTTTAGAAAGCTTAATGTGCGGCTTGTTGAGACTTTTAAGATTATTTCATGTTGTTGGAAAGGTTCTATTTAAGTGATGTACAGCTTCGTCAGGGCTGGGTGCATCTTGCCTAAATAACCCTAATTATCAATAAAAATTAGTTAATTAGTTGATTTAGTGGCTAATGGGGAAACTACACACATTTTTCCCTTCAGTTAATGAAATACTCATCTAAAACAGTATTTTGGGTTTAATGCTGTTGTCTGTGACTCATATTAAAGTCTGTTTGAAGAAACAATTGCAGTATATATATACAAAAAAAAAGAAATCAGATGCTTTTTTTATGTTGTTCTACTTAAGATTGCAAAATTGTTGTTTCTATCCATCCATAGCATTTTAAACTGAAAACCTTTATGCAAATATTATGCAAGTCGAAACACAAAGAACATTAGAGTCTACTTAGTTTCAATTAGATTTCACGGTGCTCAAGAAAGTAAGCTTGTAAACAACATCACTGTTTTGTTATGTTATAAGCAGCGGACATTTTAGCAGATATAAGTAGCAAATAGCTTATCAGATATAAGCCTATTATTTAACTAAGTTATTTTTACTTATTGTTTGATTTTTTCCACCTTGATCTTTTAAATTTTTGGTATAAATAGATTTTTATAGCCTTTTAAAATGTGCCAGTACTGTTTTGCTGTTGTGTTTTGCAAATAATTATTTTGCAAATAATTAATGATAATATCCATAGGACAATTTCATGTGAAGTGTAAATGTGTGTAATTATGAGGTGAGACTAAATAGCCTCAGTTATCCAGATTTATCCAATAAATCTGCTGCACTGCAAGTATCTGACAGCTTGAAGTCCCGTAAGTGATTGGTATTTTTTATGCAGTCCTGACAGATGTTATACAAAATCAAGATTCTGCCGACATGCCACAGGGGACGTGGCCCAAAAAAGCCTCACTGAACTGCTTCATTCTTTCAGGAATACAGCCCTTCACTTTAATCACAGCTTCCTCCATGCCACTCTCATTTTAAGACACAATAGATTGAAATAGGCCTGTCAGGTTTGCCAAATACAGATTAAGCTTAGTCTGGGACTAAAAAGGCTTTTCAGAGGAGAGTCTCCACTAACAATGAACTGTAGTACATTATTGGTCTTAATCTGTGTATGGAAATCTGGTCAAATATTCAGAAGCCTCGCCCTTCCCTGAAAGCTTCCTTAGAAGAAGATTACAGTACACCATGTGAACGAGGCCTGCAGATGTAGGGCTGAGAAAAATCACTCTTAAAGAAACAGTCTGGGGAAAAATCAAACACAATTTCCCCTCTAAGACCAGATGCAGGCGATCAGGGAAGACATGTTTGTTTGGAGTCCAAATTTTAATTTAATGGGGATAAGAGGCTAATGTTGCTAACAAACTCTAGAAGTCAATAGTTACCCAAATGCTATCTGTAAAAAACATGCCCAAACCATCTCTCAACCAACACAAACTGCATTCAGCTTCATTTCCATAAGGTGTTTACACAGGTTTAATAATTAAAAATAATAATAATAAAAAACAGGTAAGAATGTTCAGTTCCCAGCTGGGGCAGCCGAGGGTTCTTCCCTTTCTCTGTGAGATTCCACTGGATGGTCCAGTTTCCTCCCACAGTCCAAAAGGCCTTTAAAAGTGTCTAAAATTTAATAGTCAATTTTACAAAATGTCCTTTACACTGAAGCTATAATGCTAATTAAGCTAACAAGTAACTGAAGTGTCATGTTAAATGATCTCAAATAGACTCGCTTATGTGGCTTCTGTTATTATATGACATGCTGTTATTTATAAAAACGGACAAATCAACATCTGCCAGCTAAAAACCATAGTGGCTGCCATTGTGATGAAGGTTCCAACGCCCCCCCACCCAAACCCACACACATTTTTTCCTAATATCAGCCTTTTTCTTTTAATGTCAATCCACTTTCCGAGGCAGCTTTAGGTCACAGTTCTCTGAACTCATTGCCGCAGGGGTGCTGACAAACAACTGACAGGTCAAACATGCCAGAGTAGATGCAGTTAGATCCATTTCTTGAAAAAAAATGTTAGTCATGCTTGACATTTGTCAAGCAAACACTGATGTGCACACACCAGTCTGACGGTCTGATTGCATAAGGCAGATGCAGTAAGGAACAAAGCGCAGGAGAAAAAAAACACAATATAATTTCACAGGTCAGATTTTAGTTTATATTTGAATGTTTTTCAGTGTTCCATTGCATGGGAAATTAAAAATAGCTATTTAGTTAGTCTTGTTAATATTTCTCAAGTATTTCTCAATTAATAGAAATACTACCAAAAATCTCATGACAAATTAGGATCTCATAAATATGACTTTATAATTCAAGATCACATGATATTCTCTGAAGTATGACTTAGTACCTTAACTATGGTTTAATATCTGAAAATAATGAGATGTCACAATCGACAGACAAAACAAGACACTGTCTCAGTTATGACTTACTATTTATGCATTTAGATCTCCATATGAACTCACAGTAATGAAAACATTTGAATTACAAGACTCATCATTGTGAAATATTAAGTCAAGGTTATGAGTTAGCATGTCATAACTGAGATTGAGATTTTGTCATAATACTAAATACCTTTCTAAGTTAAGAAATGTAGCCTCTATATTGTTGAGTATTGTCTCACTGGTATTATTAAGGAAGAAATGTTACATAATACCCAACTGCTTGTGTGTGCATGTGTGTGTTAGGGGCACTTAGGGCAGCCTGTCATCAGTGACCCCAAGCCTCTTCCGGGAGGACAGTCTGCAGAAACTGAGTTCAGAGGTTTCTTCACAGTGAAGAAGCTGCTGGATGAAGATGGGTGCCAAGATGGCACCAGGGTCAAAAATGAAGGTAAAGGTGATTCGTCAAACTTTATCACATTATGGTCCGTGCTGACAAATGGCTTGCTTCCTAATATGATCAACACAAAACATTGATATTTTTCTTATGAATTTAAATGGAATAACAAAGGCCCCGCACATTTATAAGATGCCTAGACATTAGACAGGAGGCACCGCTCTGTCCAGCCACTGGGCTTATTCATTTATCCTTGCCCTAATTAACTCAAGCTGTTTAATACAGTTGTTTTTGAATTTGCAGTCTGTAGGGACGTCTGTGTGTGTATGGGTTTTTTTTTCCTGCCTCTGTCCATTCCCCGGACTCTCCTCTCCTGTCCCAGGAGCCTCGGCTGTCAAGGGTGCATTTGGGAGTAACAGCTGCAACACCTTTCCATTCGTAGCGGCACAGGACGTCCCCTGGCTCCAGTGGTGTGCGAGGAACACGAAGCGACAACCACTCCACCCCTCCAACCCCCCCTTCAACCCCCCCTTTGTCCCATTCTTCCTGTTTGGCCCACCGCTCCTAAAACATGATTGACAGCAAAAGGCATTCGAAGCACAGCCGCACCATAGCACATCCCCAGTGTTAGTACAACAGACAAAATATTGCATAACTAGACTGTAACGGGAATTGACAGCCTGAGCTACAGGCTGAATATTACAATAATAGACTTCCTCCTTTTTTCCCCGCGGAAAGCTTTGTGCAGCTGTAATAGCTGCTGAACGCAGGTTAGCGGTGGGATATGAGATGAGAGAGATAGGTGACCAATTTGAGAACTTTCTTCTTTTGCTTCTTTTGTGTCTGCCGAATGGGAGTGTAGAACATTACACAAATATCTTTAGAAGAACCTGAAAAAGATCGTAATAGTGCTTTTCTCTGTGGTTTTAATGTCCAACATTTCATTAACAGTTGCTTAATAGATGTTACACAGAATGTAGACTACAATATGCCCTCGGAGCTTCATTGAAAGAAAAGGATCATATAAATGGCCATCGAAATTTAGATAATATCTCCCAAGTCTTTCAGCCCTATAAGAGATATGAGAAATGATATAGTATTTTCAACTGGTAAAACACAAGACTGACAGGACTCATGAAGATCTTCTTTTAAGAGATAATGGGGATATTTGAGAGGCGATACTAGGTCATAAAGGTCAAAAGCAAACATACAACAAATGTAAAGGAAAATATTTAAAGGGAGATCCACTGATTTTTCCCAAAAAATAATTCATTGCTTAATAATATTTTTAATCATAAGGACATGTGCAGGTTCACAGGTGGGTTGAGATAGCAAATGCAATGTTTACTCACCACCACTGTAAAGACTCTTAAGTTTCTCTAGAATGAGCCACTTCACATCAAACCAATCTGAATGACTTTTCAAAGCTTCAATGATGCCAAAATGTAGAAATTGGTCCTTTTTAAAGGAATCTCTCATTTGAAGCACACTTGTAGATGCCATTTATGTTTTGAGTTTCAACGTTTTTATTTTTTAGAGATCTTAAATTGGAACTGAACCTTTTCCATTTATTGGACCAGTTTGGTTATCGGTACCTCTCCAAAATCAGTACTAACAGAACCTTTTGGAACTTGAGGCAGTTCTTCTCTGCTAAAGCAAACAGTGAACCAATTTTTTTTACACTTCTAAATGAAAATGAAATCACTAGGCACTATAAGTAAACATTACGAGCACTCAACTGTAATGCGTTGATTGCTTTATTGCGAATATTACACAGTCACTATTAGCATTTAGCTAGCATCCACATACTGAGTCTTTTTTGCACATACTTTTACACTTTGGATCCTACATATGATTCTCTGCTATTGAAGACACTGTGTGTGTGTGTTTGTATGTGAGCACAGAGCAATGTGGTAGTTTACTGAATATCAGCCATACCTAGAAGGCACAGCAGATAATTGGCTAAAGCAGACCCTTCAGAGTGGTGATGGTTCCGTTTCCGTTGTCCTAAACTCAGAAAATGAACTAGATCTAAAACTGAGTTCCCTTGGTTCACTTTCGTCAGTTCTTTTTTGTGATCATGCAGTGGAAAACTGCTCACAGTAACACTGCAGGGAAGGTTACTTGAAAATCCACATATTTGGCAGCACTGCTCAGAGGAAAGCAAAAGTATAACTGCATTTGACTTCCACGTCTTACATTCACACATACAGCTATATCTGGCTAATCTGCACTTCACACAGAGCAGCAGCAATTTATAAGCCTTATAAGCTCCGAACACTGGATGCATTATGTATTTTTGTATGCACATCATGTAGAATTGCATTATTTATGCTACTGCTTATCTATATTCTGTTTGATTGAAATCACTGATTCAAAAACCACTGAATAAACATTTTTAGCAGCACTTAAGAAGAGCTTTTTGGAAAGGTCACGGAGAATCACCCACACTCCTCCCGACTGCACGCACACACACACACACACACACACACACACACACACACACACACACACACACACACACACACACACACACA
>JBBIGA010000132.1:29170971-29188886 GCA_037576975.1 Alestes dentex | reverse complement strand
ATGTTCACACTGTGAGTTCATTTGAAGGGGACTCGGTTCTTTTTATGTTTACACTGTGAGTTCATTTGAAGGGGACTTATTTCTGTTTCTGCTCCGGGGTTGTACACGTCATCTAACTACGGCAAGCCTAGAGGGCAAAAGCTGTCGAGTTTAACTGAACCGTGCCGCGGAATTAAAGCTTTGTTCAAACCAGAATGAACGGTTTATTTTTGCCTTGCAATAGCCTTCTGTTAACACTTTTTGTATTTAGCCTTATTATACCCTTAGCAAAACGTAGTTTATTCAAGTGTACTACAAGTATATTTATTTTATACTAACACTGAGGCAGTATACTTTAAGTTTACTTTTTATGTACCATATTTTATATACTTTAGAATAGTATAGTGAAGTATACTTGACTTATACTGATAAGTATAAAGAAAGTATATAAATTATACTTTTGTAAACTTAAAATGACCTCATAAAGTATACTTACAGTTTACTTTTATAAACTTAAAAATGTTCCAATTTACTCCGAAGAAGTATTAAATTAGTATACTTTTTAGTACACTACAAGAACATGGTCCATATTCTTGCTCTACTTATACTCAAGCATACTTAATAAAATGAACTTCAGGTATACTACTTTTTGCTAAGGGTAGGCTTGTCCTAATCTGTAGAAAAGAAA
Source organism: Alestes dentex (assembly GCA_037576975.1). NCBI lineage: Eukaryota > Metazoa > Chordata > Actinopteri > Characiformes > Alestidae > Alestes > Alestes dentex. The sequence goes on along the minus strand of JBBIGA010000132.1, from coordinate 29,188,219 downwards.
ATCGGTCTCCAAATTACTTGCACTTGCATGGACACCATTCTAAGAAATATCGGTATCAGTACTCGGTATCGGCAAGTACACAAATAAAAATACTGGTACTCGTATCGGTTTGTAAAAAAATGGTATCATTGCATCCCTAGTTGTCATGATACCAGAGTTTTTATTTCCATGCCGGTACTAAGTGTAGTACCATAATGTCCACTGCAATCAATTAAATAAGTAAGTAAATGAATAAAAAACATGTTTCACGCTGGACATCTGTGATTTAAAATCAATCCTTTTCATCAATAAAAAATTCGAATATAATCTACTCTACTATAATAAGTCATTAATAGAGTTATTATTATTCACTATTACTACTTTGAAAAACTAGCAGTGAGAAAATGTTTTTGGTTTTAAATGTTAAATAAAAAGATCAAAAACAACCAATTATCAAAACTATAATATCTACTCATCAGAACTATATTATCTACAGCACCTTAACAGTAGATTTAAAAAAAAACAAAAAAACAAAAAACTCCATTTTCATGTTCTCTGTATATTTTGATACATATTTATCACATAGGACCATCCTTAACTGCCTATTAGAGGCTTTGGATACTTGTTTATAGTTTTAGATGAGTTCCATAAACTCACTCTTAAAAACAACAAAATATGTAGGGCTGGGGCCACTTACTGATTTATCGATAATTATAAATATGATGGCAACTAACAGGTGTGAAATGATCAAATGTATAATTTGAGTGACACACAGCGGAGTTCCGGTTGCAGTGAAATTGTCATCAGAGACAGAACTTTCAGTATTTCTTTATATTTTAATGAAGTCTTTTCATTCTTTTTTGGGGTTTAATACTGAAACCTCCACTAACACTGGAAATGCGAGAAGATGACACAGAGGAAGTAGATTATCATTTTCATATCATTTTTCTTCTCATCCAATTATCTAAAGCTTTCTTCCCAAGGCATCTCTGCTCCTCAAAAGAAACAGTCCAATTTGAAAAGTCCAATGCAAAATTACGCTCCCCAGTTGCGTATTCCTCACTATTATTCCCCATAAAGGTGAAGACCAAAACTAAAACTGTTACTAAACTAAACGTAAAATGAATCCAAAATTCAAATATATCTATTACTGAACTCCCAAAACTGGAACTATACTGAAAATCAAACCAACTAAACAACTAATCAAAAGCTACTGAAAATGTGAAAACTACACTATCCCTGATCACAAAAATATTTTAAACAGAACCTCACTCAACATAAGAGCCTAGCATTCACCACACTATTTCAAATAAACACCAAATAAGTCATACTTTATGTTACTAGTTTCTAGAAGCAGAAGGACACTGGACACTATTTACACACTGACTAGACGTACTGGAGTAGATGTCTGTAAAACGTCTGGTTTTGGAAAGAAGAATTAAAGCTAAAGCTGTTGTTCGGTAGTACTGGACCTTTAAGGAGTCATGAATCTGATAGATCAGCCACAATAGAAATGCCTGCATTTTTCTGTAGTGTAAATACAGAAATGGAAGGGTGTATAAAAGCTTTTAACAGTCAATCGAGGACATACTTTACCTCAGTACATCAATTCAGTTAATTTCACTTGTAAAACACGGAGGGAGTCTTAACTCTTTAAAGGCAGACACAAAGTGGTTTAAATCTAAGCTGAAGACACACCCATACAAAAGTGTAACTGTAAAGTGTAAAGGTCTATTTATCATACATGAACACACCACAGCACACAATGTGAACAATGTGAAATTCCTTCTCTGTATTTAACCCATTCACCAAGTGAAGCAGCAACACAGTGCTCAATACACTTCTTTCAGCAATTTGATCTGTTCTCCTTTGTTTATTTGATATAACAAGAATGTGATGTAACTGAGCTGAAAGCATCAAAATTGTTTATCAGTGTATCTTATCAACTTCACAACTACATTTTTGACCAGGCAAAGACTGAAAAAGCCATTCTCAAAACGAATCGTCTGCAAGACAATCCGTTTATTTCAATAAATTCCACCCCTAAGAATGATTGTCAAGTTTCTTCCTCAGAAAAGAAGACACCAGGAGTTACTCAAGACCATAAATATTTCACAATGAAGCTAATATACATGTGAAAATGCGAATGGCCGGAAGAAACGCTAAAGGAAGTTGACATTAACGTAGTCGTGAGCAGTACTGAGTCAAGACCTGTGACTAGTCATGCCACGAGGTGACAAGGCTGGAGGCACTTACCCAGAAGATAAAGTTAAAGAAAAACAGCAGGAATTTCACACACTTCATTCCACCCTCCACAGCCATGGTGCTTCAGTCTGAAAAAACAAAACATATTAATTACAGTCATACATTTCAGTTCCTTAAAGATATCTGAGTGCGTGACATTCCAAAAATGTAGATCTGTGATATCTGACACCATCTGGATCAGGGTATTTCAGTTTTCAAAGGTTTGTAAACAAGTTGGAACTGACGATATATTAACTAAGTATTTCTATTCAGTAGGACAAATCAAACTAAACTATTCAGTAAAAATAAAAGTAATAAGTCAATGGGCTAACATTCATTCAGTTCCTTGTTATTGCTGTTTTTTGTTTACAGGCTCACTGCTATAGATATACATTTTGATAAAGGCACAGTTGACCAATATTGCAACCTGCTTAGGAAACCAAACTGTGGCGTAAATTATTGCGCTAATAACAACCCACCGTTATCCACGGCAGCAACTTCAGGATGAACAGCAAGAAACCACAAAGCCCCTGACTGACCACCTAAAATTCCATCTTGTCACACCTCTGGGCTTCTATGTTTTGTTAAAACTGTAGTTTTTGGCCCCAGTCCAGGACCATCCTGTTCTATTCACCAAAACTCATAGTCAATAAAGACTTCTAGAGTATGTTGAAGCTCAAAAAATTGTTTCTATGACTAAAAATCATAAAGACCTCAAGACTAAAGCAGTCATGACCACATGATTTAAAAATCAGCAATAAAAAAATGACATTTTCAATGAGTCACCAATCATCTGGTGCCAAGCTGTATGATCACACATGTTTTAAATCATCTTGTTATCCTAGAGTAGGAGCCCTTTATATACTTCATATTGTCCTTATCTCTGTGCAGTCATAACAGAAGCAGTTTCCTCCGAGGTCAATACAGCTTTTTCATTCTGATGTTTTTTTTGGAAAACACTGTGTTTTAATACATTTACAATAATGTCTTACTAGCTGTTTACGTTTTCTCCTCTTTGTAAAACTACATTACTGTTAAAGTCATTTCTTAACGATTGGCTTCTAAACAACCGATTAAAAACTGATTAACAGCAAAAACGATTGGTAGATTATTTTATTATAATGAATAACCACAGCTCTACTCATCATTAGAAATAAGTACTTTAATTTGAAATAAGCTCCAAAATAGAAAAGTGGAGCGTGTTATTGTCTTCTGATTTTGTTCTAATTAACCCAGTATCACCAGAGCCCCATGTCTAGGTCATACTGGGTTAATTAGAAAAAAATCAGAATAAGGATAACACGCCCTCAGTGCAGGTAAAAACGCAGGTAGGTCAGAAACACAAAGGGCAACATACACCATGATCAACGAAGGAATCAAAGTGAGGGTCCATGGTAGAATTAATAGTTAACTTTTTCATGATTGAGTTCTTTCTCTGACAATGACTTTAAAAAGGTTATTGTGTTTCAGAAAAAGTTCTTGTTCAGAGAAATAAATCCCTTTCTGCCTGCTCATCAGGGTTATGAACAAAGGCATTAATTATATACAGAGGTTCATGAGGGCAAACAAAGCTGAAAACCTAATGAGATCAAGGCAAATTAAGAAAGCCTGTGGTTAATAAATAACAAAACACAGCAGAATCAAAGTATGCACATTAAATCACAAGGTGACCCTGTGTATGTAAGGACTCAAAGTCTAAGATTGGCTTTATCCTCAAGACCGGAGCAAAGTCCAAGCCACGTAAACACAGGCCTTCAACTCATTTCTCCTCATGAAAAAAACGAATTTGCCACAACCAACAACCTTTAAAAGTCTGGTTCCATGTGCTCAGGCTGAAAGACTATCATAAAAACGGGTGTGTTTATATGTAAAGAAAATTCCATTTTAACGTATGCTTTCAGAGTATTAAAAAACAAACAACAACAATTTTTACAGATAGGAATGGAAAGCAGGGTTTACTCTGGTCCATTGTGTTCTTTGCTTTTATTTCCTAATTCCTTTTTTCCAGTTTAATCTCATTCTGTTCTATCGCTTCAGTTCCTGGATTGCTTTACTGCCTCCGCCTCTCTGTTTTACGCTTCAGTTTTGTGTCAAGTTTCAAGCTTCTTCATCTAAGACCAGAAGGAACTCACATTAACAAGAATTGTGCCTTGAAACTACAGAGGGTGTCTTTTGTTTTGTTTATTTAATCAGGTCAGGTCTTGGTAGCAACCTGACTTTCTTTCAGTTCCATAATTGCACTGAATCGCCTTTTATATATTATATGTTCTATAAAATGTGTTGTACAACAGTAATATTGTTATAGTAGTTATCATAGCATGAAATGTTTTCCAAGTGACTTCACTAGGGCAGTAACATTTTTGTGCTAGAAAATATTTTTGTGTTAAAATGTATACATGTGCATGAACGTATATACACAGAGACTGATTTAACTAAAAAAAGCATTCTTATTTGCAAAACATTGCAAAGTGTTTAAGCAAATCTGAGTCTGACACTCAGCACCAATTTAAAGTTTCCACTTGCTGCCAACTGTTAGTATCTTCGATTCCGATAAAGTGTGTCGGACCCTAATTATCGTCGATACTGTGCTGAAATCGTAACCCCCGTCTCATGAACCGGAGAGAGGGGCTTTAAGTGGTGCTTTAAAACACCTCAGCCGTTTTCTACAAACATTTGTGCTTCTATGTTGTGTTTTTCATGAGATCTACGGTCAGAAATTCGGCATTTGATGATAATCTGTACAGCGCGAAACCAGAGTCTCAACACAGCCAGAACCACAGACTGACTCACCATGTCGAGTTTAACTCGGAGCCGCCGCCCAGCAAAACAAGCAGGCTAGGAGCAGCAGGTTCCGAGCATTTCTTAACCACACTTAGAGGCACCAGGTCCATGTGGATGAACTGAGCTACGTTAGCTTAGCTCTTCAACTTGGCCCTAAAGACACAAAGCCCCCATTCACCTCCCTAAAACAAATTACTGCTCCGTCGATTCAGCCTCTACGCTCAATTATACTAATTCTGAACCTAATCGTTGTTTTTACAGTAAAACGAGGCCCAATTAAGTGCAATTACACAAATCAGATGAGGAATATAGGTTATATTCTGTTAAAAGCAACTGCTCGTTACCAACAGTTACCACTTTCTTCGACAGAACGACGCCACAATTAAATAGAACAAAAACACACAATCGTGGAACACTCGCCTACCTTTGATGTCCGATTGAAACGCGTTCGAAACAGAACTTTGAGAAGTGATGAGCAGATAATCTCTACAGGATCCCTCGACAGCTGTGACAGTAACGTTAAACCGTATTGTCTGAAAGTTTCGGTCCCTCCCTCGTCTCTGCTCCTGCCTTCTTCTCTGCGTCCTCTCCACCCTCTGCCCTCAGCTCTCCGTGTACACAAATGTTCGCCTGCTTTCTTCATGTGACCATGGCGTCATCTCACTGTTTACTTTAGTGACTGTGATGGAGGAGGAGGATGAAGGCCAGGTTTTCCCCCCAAACTCATCTGGCTATCTTGCTTTAGCTTCGGACAGACTTGATCTCTTATCTGTTGCTCAGGTGTAGGAAGACATTGGTGGTATTGTGGAATCAGAGGACATGTTATATAAAATTGACATATTAAAGGGAAATTCTCCCATTTAAAAAAAAACATCATTCACTTGTTAAGCTGTAAACAATCATTTGGAGTGGTGGCAAGTCAAGTCAGGTATGTTTTATTGTCATTTCAGCCATATACACAGTACGCAGCGAAAAGCAACAACGTTCCTCCAGGACCATGGTGCAACACAACAGAAGAACAGAAGAGAACAGAAGACCACAAGTGGGACAGGAGTGCAAGAACACAGGGGTTTTTTTTTCACAACAGTGGTGACATGAAACCGGTGGTTTCAATACAAATGTAGGCATTTTTTTACTCACCGAAATGACCAGTGAACCTACACTTCTTTTGAGTATATTTAGCATAATGGTAAAATAATGGCAAAAAAGTTTTGCTGATCTCTCTCTGGTAAGACAATTTTCTAGGTATTTGTTGCCATTTTATGAGGTAACTTCTGATGGACTGAACACTTTGGACATCTGGTTCATAAATAATTCTGACTCAGTATTTCATATCAAACAGCACTCAGACTCTGTTTTCATTGTAATGGTCTAATTTTACAGGTTTTTGTAAAATCTTTGTAAAAGTCTCCTTTCCTGTACCCAAATGCTTCATTATACAGGATATTAAGGCCTATAGTTCTCAAGAAATAATCTGCAATACGGTCTCCAACTTTGTTCAAGGAGACGTTTTGTCATGTAAAACTTCCTTACACACCTGAACCAGATGATCTAGGTGTGCCATAGGAGGTGAATTAAATCCACGTTACAAACACGTGACCTGAAATATTTGGTAAAAGTGAACAGATGCAGTTAATTATTAAATTCTGTGCAGGAGCTGGAGAGTCAAAGAAAGAGAAAAACATTAAAATGTAACCGGCAGTTTGAGTTCAGGACTGGGACTTCAGGTTCTTTCAGACTGAATAAAACATACAGCTTACCACTTTTAAGACAGTTCACATGGTTCATAACACTGCAGGCAAAGCAGCTTGACACAAAGCGACAATGTCACCAGTTGCCCTCTCCCCCATAATGCTCCAGCTAAACAGGGCCTTCTGAAGAAGCTCATTACGCAGAGCTGGTGTTGCAAATTGTGGCTGGAACTAGACTTCTCAGGAAAGTGGTTCTCCATGACCTGGGATGGCGACCGCTGCCTTAACCCAGAGGAAGGTGGTCGTCTAAAACCACAGTGTGAACCTTAAAGTCAAGTAAAGAAAACTTACACACATCCAAAAGATATACTAAACACATCAAGTACATTTTTAAGTTCAGCAACAATCCTGAAGTCCTCTGGCAAAATGCAGTTAATCCCCCAATCTTTGATTTTGGCTTCAACAAAATCAAAGAAAAAAATGATTTAATTACATTTGTGTATAAACTGATGGCCTAAATCATCAGATACTTGCATAAAATGACTTTGACCAGTAAGCCAATCTCAAACAGGTTTCTGATATGCTTTACCAGTCCTTATGACTCCAGTGCAAAACTCCCCAAACCTTAAAGAGGTACAGACAAAAAATACAGTACAAACGTTCATTCACTTTCGCTATGTTGTGTAAATGTGGTGCTGGGGGCTGGACTGGGGAAAGATTGTTGGGAGGGGATTTTGGAAAGGAACACTGAGGGGAGTTCAGGAAGTGTGTGATTCTGACTCAGAACTTACCGAAAGACTGGACAGTCATTAATGAAGCAGATACTGAGAAATATTACACATCTGATAAAGATACTGATTTTTTGATTGTGAAAAGGATGTTTTATAGATCATGTAAATACACAAAGGTTAAGGTTAGGTTACAAATGAGGAAGATTCTGACCTGATCATCAAAGTCTCACCATGTTAAATATTTCAAAAGGAGCAGTAATAAACTGCTATGTTGTCCTGTTGTGTATATGATTATAAAAATACTGCCTGCAGTTACACAGACTACGGGTAATACTCATTATTACTTTTCAGCTTCAAAGTCTAAGCAGAACTTCCGGGGCTTTATCCATCATTCTGGTCATTATGATTAGTTATACAGGGGATGGACAGTAGAACTGAGTCCACTTAAGAAGTATTGAGAATAAGAATGAGAAAGATGGAGATAGACAGACAGAGAGAGAGAGAATAGAAAGAGAGAGGAATGAAAGGATTACATAGAAATAGAGAAAGCAAAAGAGGGAAAGTGGAGAGACAAAGAGAGCGAGAGAGAGACAGAGTTTGTGAAGATAAAAGCAGATAGGAGAGAAACAGTAACAGTAAAAGTATTAACAGAATATTAAAGGGTCTTTTTCAAAGCAATTTAAAATAATGTTTAAAAAGCACGTGTTTGGTTGTGACGAGGACAGCAGGCATGTCTCGTTTGAAGTTTTCATATCATATGAAACAGTGCCATGTTGTGGTCATACAAAGAACAACTTTTTTAACTGAGAAATGAAGTCCAGACATTCTCCATTTTATGGAATAGAGATGTTCATTTACCAAAATTTGGCTTAACGTGGCTCAAATCCTTACTCTTATCTATTTTTCCTGCTTTCCAACGTATCAACCTTAAGAAGTAACTGTTCACTTGCTGCGTAATAAATCCCACCCCTTGATAGGTGCCACTGTAACAAGATGTTATTTATTTCACCTGTTTAATCCTATGGTTGATTATTGCCATTTTTTGTGGCAAGAACAATTTATTCTAATGAGACTGTTTGTGCAGTTTAGTTTCCATATTAAGACTGTATGAAATGGGAAATGGACAGTACATTTAGCAGTGTGTATGTACATCGGTGTTTATGTACATTTTTGTAAAACTGACTATCTAAAAAGAATATATCTTGGCACAGAGTTACTGGAGTTTTGAAACAGTGTCTAACTTTACTGGCCAACTTAACAGGAGCACATTGTAGCACCTCTTTGCTGTTTAAACCTCTAGACCTTCCTCTAGCCCACAGGAATATAATGACATGGAGGTTGAGGCAAGCAGGATGTAGTCACAGGACCCAAAAAGGTTTAATATTAAGAACAAGTAACAACACACAAACAAAAATGAGGGGTCTGGGGTACGCAAAAACACGAGAAACTACAAAAACACAAGATGTTCCAAAGGATAACAAGAACAGGAGCACCACAGAAACAAAGGAGACCATAAACAGGATTAACCAACACACAAGTAAACCAACACAACTAGAAATGACCATAACAGAGTTCCAAAAACAGGTTTTACAAAGAGCAGCAGGACAAGAGGTTCTACAAAGAATCCACAACACACAGATCGAAATGCAGGGGAATAAACGATTACTAATCATTTATACCCCTCATTAAGGAGATGAGACCACCTGGGTAGGGGTGGAGACAAGATCCAGACACAAGTGAATAGGATTAGGAAGGGGGCGGGGCTAAGGCCAAAACACACTCACACGGATCAGACACATAAAAAAAGGTACATGGAGAATATAAAACAACATAGACCAGAAAACGGGGATGAGACAGAACATTACAAAAAAGCCAAAAAAAACAGGGAGAATGTTACATGGATCACTACAGGCTGAGTTTTTGGGTGGGAGGCCACTGTCAATAGAGAAGGGTCCTTTCCATTGATGGACATGTAGAGGGGGACAGATAAACTGTACAGCTATAGTCAGTAACTGTACAGCCACAAAGTGAACCAGTTTTGTAGGCCAGTGAATAAAACTGCAAACTGCATGTGTGTAGCTGAATGGTTCAAGTGCTCTGGTGCTAAATAAAATCACTAAAACTGTTCAAAAACGGTTAAAACCTTTTCAATGAGCCACATTCCATTTAATAAAGAAACAATATTTCATAAAGACATGGATTGAGTTTATTCTTAAACGAAACACATCCACCAGTTCCACCAACTGAAAGATAACTGAAGCTAATTACACTTACATTACATTATTTGTAAGTTACATTATTTTTGTGTTAATTGTGCTTTGTTCATACAGATACATTAACGTTCTACTTTTTTCTTCACTTTACAGAAAGGAGACGGGTCTATAAATGCTATTCGAACAAAACTCTCAAACACATTTCTATTGAATGTCTCCAGGTTTAATATACAGTTGTATACAAAAGTTTGAGTAAGTCAAGGGACATTTGCATTGTTTAATATTGAAAGTAAATCAATAAAAAGTATGTTAACTTCCTCTACAGAGTGTCATTTTAATTTAATGAACATTTATTTGTTGAATTAAACACACAGGAATGTTCCCTGTAGAGGATGTGTACTTATTTGCACTGGGAAATCAATAAAACACAATTTGCCTGGGGTTTGCCAAACTTTTGCATACACCTGTATCTAACATAATTAACAGATCTACTGTCTGCCAGAGTGCTGCACTATGACTGTACCGTATTGTGTGGCATGTGGTTATAAAGTGTACAGCTGTGTCCTTCTTTAACAGTGCAACAACATAATGATCTTGTTAAACATAACGATCAAGTGGACATTATGAACATTACATTTAGTACAAACGCAGTTCATCTTCAGATTCCCATTGATGTAAGGGATCCTGAGCTGCTAATCTTCTTAAACCTATTGGCTGCTGCTACTGCAATATAGTTTTTCTGTATAGAGGAAAGAAAGAGAGGGAGAAATAGAGAGAAAGAGGGAGATAGGCAGAGAACGAGAGTGTGAGATTGATCGATAAATATATAGATGGAGGGAGAGATGGAGGGAGAGATGAAGGGAGAGATGAAGGGAGGGATGGAGGGTGGAGAGAGTAAGAATTGGAAAGATGGAGATAGACAGAGATAGAGAGAGAACAGAAAGAGAGAGGAATGATATATTGAGAGAAAGAGCAAACGAGGGAAAGCGGAAAGACAAAGAGAGAAGTAGAATGAAAGAAAGTAAAAAGCAAAAAATAATTCATTAATGTATGCTTAAGTTTAGATTAAAAACACTTTTATTGTCTTTAAAAATACACTAAATCAAGTACAATTGGGTAATAACAATATGTACATATGTGTCTAGTTTATGAAATACATTTTCCTTCACAGGGAAATTCTTACCTTCCACAGCCTCCTGGCCATGTACTTCTTTAGCAGGACCTGTGACTTCAGGATGATATTGCTGCCCTTTGCCTTCTCTGATATATTATTCAGCCAGGGGTGTTTAAGACACTGAGTAGCACTGAGACGACCACTGCAGAGACAGAAAGAGAACAAGAAACATAAGTCCAGTTTCACCCATTCCCACACACTGTGCTATTACACTTGAATCCCAACTGCTAGTGTGACCACTGAGGTACCCTTGAGCAAGGTACCATCCCCGCACACTGCTGCTCGGGCAGCAGCCCACTACTTTATTTGGTGAATGGGTTAAATGCAGAGACAGAATTTCACTGTACTTGTATGACTATGCATGTGACGAATCTTATCTTATCTTAAAAGCCTTATTAAGCCTAGCTATTAGAGCCAGGTCCTATTCCAATTGCATGAAATTGGCCAACAAATGGCTTGATTTAGGTGTCTCAGTGAAAACTGTATCTCACCTCCTTTCTTTAATTAGCAGGTTGGAGACAAAGTCTTTGGCCTCAGCAGAGACATGCTCAAACGTGTCCTCGTCAAAGTACCTGTAAAAGAATATAGCATTAGCTGAAAGGATGACACCAAAAATACAACTGTATCCAAACTATTTTCACGCTCTGACCACAAATGTGTATTTTTGCAAGTTGTGCAAGCTGTACATTCAACCTAACGAGAAATTGAGAGGTGTGTCAAAGGTCACATTGTTCCAATAAATGGGTATCGTTTTTCACTGCATACTGCTAACCTTAGGATGATGGCACATTTTCAATGTCCTTTGTACTTTTGATGAGCTACTAAAACATATATTAGCTTGGTAGCTTCGCAGTGTGCACTGTGAATTCTGTTTTATGTAGTGAATAGGAAGCATTGCTATGAAAGTATGTATTTGTGGGCAGAGCATGAGTAGGCCAATCAGTCACTGTGTCCATGGTGTAAAGTATTTAAACATTTGAGTTGGTATTGATGACAGCGTGGAGGACACATGCAGCCATACCAGTTGACCGTTAGCACGTTGTTGAGAGTCTGGCTGTCATCATCGCCCAGGAAGGGAGAGAGGCCGCTTAGTCTGTGGTGTAAAAGGGAACAGGGTTAGTGCACTTTCTCAGCCTAACGCCCAGCTGTGGGTGCAAAATCTTGCTACAGAGACAGGAGAGAAAATTCTTCATGTCAGTCACTGTCTCCGCGAAGACATCAGTACACACTCAGCCGCCTTTTATTTTTAACAGCCCTGTACTTCTAAACACTAGACAGATGGGCTACTAGATTATAAAAGGCAATATACTCCATAAGTATCCTAAACTCCTAAGATTTCCAAATTCTGTATGTAAAATAATGAACTGATTAATTCATCAGAAAAATAAAGACAAATTAAATCTGTATTAAATACACTAGATATGGTCACTGGTGAAAATAGTTGTTGAATCAGTCCGATATTAAAGAGAAATTCCACCATGTAAACAAAGTCATTCAGAGTAATGTAATGTGTAAGTGTGAGAAACTAAAATGCCCCAATTTCTTTATATTGGTGATGATACGAACTAGGGGTTGCAATGTTTATAGTACAAATATCAAAAAGGACACACAGCCTCCTGTTATCTGAGTCTTTATATGTAATGCTAATGATGGTAAAGAAGCAGTAAATCTAGGGGGGGGCGTCTTTCTAGACTATTTTGCATCAGAAGCACTGTACGTCTCCACCAAGACAGAATTTTAAGAACAGTGGCGGAGCTATAATTTTTTACATGGGGTGGCCACTGCTATTTCAGTTGTCTCGTGGGAGTGATTCGTGCAGTCGCGCATGCGCATTCGCGCAACTTCCAATAGTTTCTGTAATTGAATTATTGATTCACCTGTTTCGAGTCTTCGGGTTTATCGAGAATTTTCGAGGGTTTTTCAGGAGGTAACAGGTAACATTTTAATTATATTTTGCTAAAATGAACGAAATGACTCGAAAAAAGATTCGTTCATTTTGCTGAACGAGACTCAAAGGTCCGAGTCGGTAAAATGATCCGAACTTCCCATCACTAAGCTTGAGCGGCAATGCCGGCAAAATTCAGAAACTTCTTTAGACAAATGAGATGTCAATCAGCATCAGGAAAAAAATTGACTAAGAATTAAAAGCAATTATTACCCAAGCCACACTTGTCCCTTAGTGAAAACAATGCATAATATGCAATTGTAACTTACAGCATGTATGTGACGACTCCTAGAGTCCACATATCTGTGGGGAAGGAGACAAAGTCAAAGTTGACCACCTCTGGAGCCAGGAACTCAGGTGTACCAAAAGAGACTCGCAGCTTCTCTCGTGGTTTATACCTACAGTGGGGAAGAGCCCGTTGTAATTTGGACCAAACCCAGTTTCATAAAAGCAACTGCAGGTGTCACTACCAGGGCTGCCAACATCAATATACACAGGAAAATATGTATATTTATATCTACATTTCACCTTGTTCATCACTGTCCATCAAAACTGCCCCCTCACCAACATGCTAATGTACTCCTCTAAATGCCATCAAAGGTTTGCTTCCAGTTATGAACATTTAAGTAGGTGTACAGTGTACAAACATGAAAGCTCTACACCATTGAGTGTCTCATTGTCAAGTTTTAAGTACCATGACAGAGGCAGAATATGTGGGTGGGAGGGCATTTAAATCCACCTAATCTATTAAATTTACAGATTATGACTGAAATACATTTGTTTTGATTGTTTTCTGTAAAATTATTTTTCAGTATCAAAATAAGGCTGTCAATAAAACATAGGGGTCATCAGTAAAATTACGAATTAGCTTAGCAACCATGATCAGTAGCGAAACACAAAGAGACGGGTGTTTAGAAATACATATTGTGGTTAAAGGTTCACTGACACACACACTGAGTTTAACACACACCTTCTGGCGAGCCCAAAGTCAATGATCTTGATCTGATGACTGAAGTGATTCACACAAAGGATATTTTCTGGCTGAAGGCAGAGCAGGCTGTAAGAGATGCTGTAATAATCTGCATTCATATCTTTTATATCAGCACTTTTTTCATAGAGTCCTACCTTCAGATCCAAGTGAAGGACATACATCTGGTGCATGTACTGAATTCCCTCACAGATCTGCTTCACAAACACCATGGCGTCCACTTCAGTCAGAGGACAGCTTTCATCCACGATCCTCTCAAATAACTCCCCTCCTTCCACACTGCCGTGATCAACATGAAGCTCACCAAAAGTCCTTATAAAAGCTACTGTATCCCTCAGTAAATAACAAAGTGATGTACTGGATTTACTAGATTTAAACGTGTGTATAATTTACAGCAGGAACTTTACAGCAAGTTAAACAAAAGTGTTTGAATACTTTTACATTTACACACAATGTATTTTAACATTGTGCTTATAAATAAAAAAAAACATAAAATATTGGACCTGGTGTTATTATAAAAATGTTGCCATTGGTTGGGAACCTCTCATGCAACTAGAAGCAATCATAGTGAAAATGAAGAAGGTTCCAAAGTTTTCAAGGACAACATCATTAAACAACACTAGAATGGAAAAAGCTGCAGTGACGTTAAACATTCCAGTCAGTGCAACTGTTCAATAATATGCAACTGGAAAGTTCACAACTAACTGGACAACTAAAAGTATGCCATGCAAGATTTCTCTGATTAGTGATAAGGAAGCTAAGAGAGAAGCCAGCAGCCACTTTCAGAACAACCTGAAAGCAGCAGAAACAAAAGTTACACAGAGAAAGAATGAATAAATCAGTAAAGTGGGCCGCAATTATCTCTGTTCCTATAACTCACACCAAAGTCTTTTGCTAAAAGAATAATTAGAAAGGTTTGACTAAAAATTGGCTTTAAGGCAAATCAAAATGCTTTGGTATGGTCAAATGAAACGGGTCAAATGAAACTAAAACAGAAATGAAAACTCAATAACTCAGCTTGTAACAGAGAAAGAAGGGTTGCTTAAATGATCCCAAGAACACCACACAGTGAAGTACGAAGGTGGGGGCATCATGATACAGGCCTGCTTCTCTATGAGGAGTACTGGGGTATTACACATAATTGAAGGAAACATGAATTTACCAGTGTACTGAGAGATATAAGAGGAGAATTTATTCTCATCAGTCAAGAAAGTAGAGAAGATGACGATTCAGCCAGAATAACTCAAGACTGGTTTCTAAAAAAGGCTTGCATGGTTCTGGCAATCCCACAGGAAATGGATTCTTTTCTTAACTTGGAAAATTGAACATAGTTTGCCAAGAGGAATGTCCTGTTAATATTATTTCAGTTTATTCAAACAAATTAGCCATGAAGTTATTTTAAAAGATTAATTCTTAATAAAATGAACCAGCTCCACTTTGTTGTGTGCCTGTCTTTAAATGTGACTTGGTTTTAATTACTTCAGGTTTACACATAGATAATATTACATAACAAAGGTATACAAAGAAGTAGGGGTAAAATAGGTCAAACCAGGTGACACTTACTACTCCAGTATCAATACCACTTGATTTTTGGCCTCGAAGGCATCATACAGCTGCAGGATGTTAGAGTGGCTCAGCTGGTTCATCACCTGGATCTCATTCAATGCCATTTCCTGCCAAACATGGAACGTTGCACAATTTGCTTCCATTCATCTCCACACAATTGCCACTTAATGGGCACTGAAAGGATAACAGAGGCCCAAAGCAAACAGCCTCACCCTCTCTTTCGCACTTCTAGCACTGATAATCTTCGCTGCCAGCCTCAGTCCGGTTTTAATGTCCGTGCACTTGTGCACTTTGCCGAAACGTCCCCTGAATAAACAGAGAATTCAATGCCTTTTCCATACATAGTAATGGCAAGTCCATTGCTGAAAAGGTCTTACTAAAACACTGAAGAGACCACGAATTGTACTTAGTTCAGACATGTACGTTACAGATCTCGTCATCACGTTTATGTTTATGTCATCACGTCATTATTTTTTATTTGGCTGAATTAGGAACTCTGGCTTTGAACAACATACATTTTCCTCTGAATATCACTGGATCCTAGTACAATATTGCTATGGAAGTGAAACCAACACTCCTGCGCACTCAACTGATATCACAAGACTGGTGACTTCATCTAAACACCCCACATAAACCATCAAGCTTTGGCTGTGAAATTGCTTTGGCAGCATGAGGTCAACATTTGAATAACTAGTATAGTTATTATAATAGTGTAACACTATTATTTATTTTTTTATTGTAATGCATTTAGTTGTGAAGTTTCTTCATGTCACTGTGCATAGGTGTTAGCTTGCCTGCAGCATATTTGTAGCGTTATTTACATTTTGATTTCATAAATGCCTCATAATTCTGAAGATCCAACGATATTCAGAGGGAAATTAAAGTAGTACGCGACAGTCACAGGTTCCAAAAACACCAATTATTTTCCCTTACAGAAAAACAGCTGGTTCCTAATATGAGCATAGTGCTGATTATAAGTACACAAATAAATAAACATCACAGTCTGTACAAAACCTTGTATCTCCAAGATGGTAACTTTTCAATAAAAATGAAACAAAAAAAAATGTATTGTCTATAAATGTAACGATACTTAATTTTGGACATCCATTCATGAATACTGACACAGTGTAAAGGTCAATCATGAAAAAAAAGATACATGAGGTTGTGATCTGACACTGATGATATATTACATCACCACAATTACAGGCAAACGTAAGAAAAACTGTTTAGATATATTTTACTTGTGTAGAAATGACATCAGGTTCGTTCAATCAGTGTGTGTTTGCATGATCTTGGTGTTGAAAATGAAAAAACTGTGATAATAGTTACCCTCCCAGCACCTCTCTGGTGTGGATGCTGAAGTCGCATGATGGACTAGGCCTCAGAGACACACACCTGTGTGGAAAAGGGGCAGGCTGAGGAGGAACATCATCTGCAGAGAGCAGAAGACATGCATTAAAATGATACTCTGTAGGTGACAAAGAATGATGATCACTTTATGACACAGTTAATGATGTAAATGTAACAACAGTTTTTTATATTGCAGAAGAAGTCATCTGTAGAAGCTAGCATTGGTAGCCACTGCTAGCCATTAGCCATTCGGTTGTTGTTGAATTTGATTGAAGTGTTTGCCTTTGTGGTGGGGTTTTGTGTAACAGAACAAAGTGAGATGGCATGCGGGCCACGCTGACACCTGATCTATAACTCTCCCTCCGTCTCCTCATTGTGCCAGTGTATGAACAGCTGCAGGTAATGTTTAGGGGACAGCGATGTGGTCAGAGGGAAAAAGGATTACCCTGTTCTGGATACCGAACATCTCAAAGGTCAATTTCAAAAGGCAACCTTGAATCTCACTTCTTTAATGCATACACACACACACACACACACACACACACACACACACACACACACACACACACACACACACACACACACA
>JBBIGA010000132.1:29155028-29169072 GCA_037576975.1 Alestes dentex | reverse complement strand
ATACACATACACACACACACACACACACACACACACACACACACACACACACACACACACACACACATACACACACAAACACACCTATTTACACAGCACGTTAGCATACTGACCATATATAGATATCAATCAATATTGTGTGTTACTCTTCTCTATAAATTATACAAAACTATACAAAAAAACATTCTAATTGTTAAAAAGAAAGTGTTTTTATTTATCTCTACTACTGCGTTTAAACACCCCCGGCCAAGTGACACCTTTTGTTGATGGTTTTGAGTGAAAGTATACGTCCTCACCAGAGAATGATTTTTAACTTTTGCAAAGGCTACATCTTCTGTTTTTTGTAGAGGAATCACCCTAACACGTTGTTTGACTAGGGGTACCCAAACTTTTCCATATATCATATGGGTGCCAGATTTTATACGTCAATTTATAGCACATTGCCAACTTTTTGTGCCATTCTGCATTTCTTCATATTTGCTTCCAAAGAGCCAGACTTTCTTGTTTTCTTTTTAAGTCTTCCAGAAGGACTTTCAAAGACTCTCATTTTCAGTCCAGTCCCTGAACCTGACCAGTTTCAGAGGAATGTTTTTTGTTTGCTAAGCCACACAATGACCTACATATAAATAATTCAAGCATAACAAAGTACATTTAAGTGAAGGCCTTAAGATACAAATGCAGATGAGTCCAGATGATCAGGCGGTGATCAGTATACTGGTGGTGCTGAATGCTGAGTGGTTGGAACTCCTTTATCTAGGCTCCTTGTATCTTTAGGCACTTCGCAGCCTGTCGCAGTAAAACACTTGGTGCCATTTCTTTCATTTAATACACTCAATAAGCCAAAGATAAGACAGCTTAAACAAAGAAATATTGATTCAAAGCAAAATATAAAGAAATGAGGAGTAGATCAAGACTCATTTCAAAAAGCCCACCTTTGAGGGCACATCATAGCTAGACATAAATCCCAATAGCAGTCCCTTATAAGCTAGTAATAATTGCTCATAATGTATAAGCAACGCTTATAGAAACATTACAGAAACATTACATAGAGAAATGCAGTGTCTTGATCCAACTAGTGAAATCATATTTATTATGCGTTTGTGCATTTTGTTTAATTTTGTTCCAAGAATCCTTCTATTCCTAGTTTCCTTATGTAACATTTTTTACTGTGTCAACATTAATCAACATTATTGTGCTTTTTGAAAGGTTGCGCGAATTTTTATCACTTTAGGTAATTTTGGAGAAGTGATCTAGAGTCTGATAATGGTACTTTGTAAATAAAATAAAAATAAACTATGCTGAACTAGAATTAACTAGAATTAACTACACGTTTTAAGATAAATAAAACGTGCTATGACAAATCACACCTTCGTTTTACCAACCAAGTGAAATTCGAACCATCTAAATCTTCAGGTGACTCAGCTTTTCCAAAAGCTTTTCCAGAAACTCACAGTACAATATTTATAAGTGCTCTTATTATTTACCTATTATTTTGAGGCAGGTTTTGGGAGGTGTTTTAATCTGTGTGCTGCCTCTCTCTGCTGGTGCTGGACTTATTCTGATCTCTATTCCTCCAGCCACACTGCTCCTGGGCCCTCCTGCTGCAGTACCAGGCTTCACCAGTGGTGGCGCTGCTGTGCGAGTAGAGTCGGCCCTCCCACTAGAGCCTTCAAATCTGAACAGCAACAAATGGCATCACTTTAGTCAGTTCACCACAATGTATAACACACGGTGACATTTAAGACAGTAACTTTATAGCAGAAAGAAAAAACGTACTAATAAGAATGCAATTCTAATTACTTTTCCAGTGTATTTCGGGTTTACAGCATCTGCAATGCTCAACAGAAATGTTTCAAAATGACTTGGAATAAAATCTCATTAAATTAACTTACCCTGCAGTAAAGAAGTCTCATACAAATAAAGTTACAAATAAAGTTACTGTCAGAACCTATAAAGGTTCTGACAGTAACATTTTGCAGAGTTTTAAGGGATTTCATTGGATTTAGACTTTATATTTATTTAGTTCTTGTCTCTGTGTCTCTGTGTGTCTGTGCATTCATAACATTAAGCAGTTTCCCCTGGGATCAATAAAGATGTCTGATTCTGATTGCTGCCTTTACCTTTGCAGGGACTCAGGACAACTATGCACATGTTTTAGGGAGGAGCCTGCTGCTGTTGCCATGGGAACCATCAGGCCAGCTGTGCTTGGTGGAGATAATGTTGAACCTTTTGCAGTTTGAGAGCTTGTTGAAGACGCTTCTAGATTCTGGGATGCTATGGTCGTCACCTTTGCAGGGTTAATGCCTGGTGTCACAATTGGGGTCCCAGGCGATGGTGGTGGACTGTTGGGTTTAGAGGTGGCTGAGGCTGGAGCTGTTGTTGTCAGTCCAGTTGTCTTAATCAGATGATTTGGTGCCAGTGGTTCATCTCCTGCTGCTTTGGTTTTGGTGTCGTTTGGCCGTTTTGGGATTTGTGAAGACGATGACTTTCCTGTGCTTTGAGGTGTTGCAACACTTGTCTTAGGTAAAGTATGAAGCAATGGTGGTGGTGCTGTTATCTCTGTTACAGTGAACTTTGATGAATTACTGGACACTGTGGTGACCACAGGTGGAGTAGTTGTTGCTGCTGTTGTCGTCATTGGAGCACCTGCTGTTTTTGGCATCTTCTGGTTGGACACTAGGGCTGTAGATCCTGCTACTGCACTTTTTGCAGCCATGGTGTTTGATGAAGATGCAGTTGTTTTAACCGGAGATGTTGCCTCTGGTGTTTTTGATACTGTTTGGTTCTGTGGTATTGGTTTTGGTGTAATCTTTGGTGGAAATATGGCCAATCTTGAAGTCAGTGCAGTTGTAAGAGTTGCCAATCCTGTTGTTTTGGAACTTTTTTGGCTCGACAATTGTATAGCTCCATCCATCTTTGCCATACTTGGAGGTTCATGGGTGGGCTGTGATGCTGGCCCCTCTGCTGACTGTTCTTTAACTTCTTTGTGTGGCTGAAGCTCAGGTTGCCTTTTGATGTTCGCTACGTCGCCTCTGACTGGATGCACTTCTCCTCTCAGACCCTCCCCTTCTTTGTCTTCAATCAGTGGACCTTTGAGAGGGACCAAATAACATTTGCAGCTGAGATGAAAGGATCTGATGGCAATGCAACTGCACTGAACTTAATATGGGAGTCAATAACAAAATGTAAAAAAATATTCACATATTTGTCCTAATTCAGTTTTCAGGCGATTCATATATACATCAAATTGGTATATTCAACTTTTGAGTAAATTTTTGTGTATGTAATATAATTTTACATATAAGTTTTGTTTGTAATTGTGCTAAATTGTGAGATTTATCGATGTTTTGAAAAGGTTCTGAAAAATGTTAAATCAGTGGTTCCTATATGCTTCCTGTTTTGTATGTGAGGTTCTATCTAAAGTTCTAAGAAAAGCCTTTAATTGACATTTCTGAGCTTTTACATTACACTCTTAAAAATAAAGGTGGCAGAAAGCGTTCTTTGTGCAGGACCATATAAGAACCATTTTTGATTCCCCAAGGTTCATTTCAGTGAATAGTTTGTAAACATGAAACAAGAACCATTTTAAAGAACCCTTAAATTGGTTAAACGTTACATTATGTAAAGGTTATTCACACCGTTTAAAGGTTCTTCACACTCACATGTCTTTAATAAGCATGGTTTATTAAATGAGTGCTCATCAACGACCACAGTAGGGTCCAAAATTTATTGCTATCCCTAAGTGACCATCTATGTGAGAACCACGTCTTGAGAGAACTAAATGGTTCTTTCATGGCAACAATTTGTGGCAAATCAGTCACACCATGACACAGAACGTTAGCTCTCTGTGATTTAATTTGCCATTCATACCCCAGAGATGACATATGGGTCTAAGTCACAGGGGTGGGTTGAAGGGTCAGAAAATAGTTCTGTGGTTAAATATGCCTGTCAGTCATGTCCATCAACCCTGAACACCCCAGGAATCCATTGGCTACATTCCACCTTTCCAAGCTAAAGCCGCCAAGCTGACATAGTGCTAATAAAGCAAGTAGGTACCTGTCTGACCTTTCCCACAGGACACATTAAAAGCATGCTGCATTATTTTTTCTCTGGGGAAATCCAACCGCACATACACTTCATCCTGTTGTGGAGGAAACACATGGGAGTGAACACATGCACCTATTAGGATATTACACTGAAACATAGACTCAAATATTCACACATTGCAATAACAGAATGGCATTTAACTTCCTTTACATAGTGCTGTGTTTGTACTGTATTAATATTAAAAGAAGTGCTGTGAGATTCACAGATGGTAAATGAGCAATGTAAGACCATTAAACAGAAGAATAAAGTACAATAAAAGAGTATAATAACTTAATATGTGAAAAGGTAGATACAGTATAAAATCAATCAGGGTACAAGAAGTCTTTGTGTATTTAAAAGGCATATCATGGAAAACCATTTTTTTAAAGATAAGAGGCTGGTTTATTACATAAACACATTCAAGTGAAATCCCATTTACTGTACAGTCCATACTGACCATGTTTGCAATTTAGCTGCAAATAACAGCTGGTTGAGAATTCACAATTTTGTGACAGCAAAAAAAGTGTGTGCATCTACGTATATATTGTTATGCAGCCCACAACTGGGTTAGCTACAATTCACAATTAGGAATGGTTCGGTCCAGACTGTCTTTTGAAGGCATGGGAACAGAGCTCATTTCCAGATACCAGTCTTAAAGGCACAGTAACAAGAGCAGCCTGCTTTATTCTAAGGGATAAAGAATGGTTGGAAAGTGATCAAGGAAAATTAATTGTGAAGTTTTTGGTGAATATAAGCACAGTTTTCATAAGTAGACCTCCAGGGGGAAAAACATGTAAGAAACATATGGGAAATGTGACCTTTAACTCATGTCAACGTCCCCTGAGAGCAGAACTACATTACTGAATGAAATGAATCTCTACTCACCACCGAAGCTCTTACTGGCAGAGATTTCCTCCTTTGCAAAGCGGCTGCAGGCACAGACATGCTGTCACAAGACCTTTCCTCTAGACCTTTAACATTTTGGGGACAAAACAAATAGGCTTAACACTTCACCAGATGAGAAACATTCACATCTCATGTCACATAACAGCATATTCAAATTCACATTCAAAAAATAATCTGGTCATTTTAGCCCCCGTGTGTATATAGTCATAGCATGTATGCAACAGAAGGACATTTCCATTCGTTATCAGAATCAAAGTCAGAAAACTTCATTGATCCTGGAGGAAATTGCTCATGTCATGATTGTACAAACACACAGAGACAAGCACAATATAAAATAGAAAGTCTAAAACAGATCTGCAGAAAGACTCAATATGCAATGTACTATGCTATATATACAAACTCTGAAGTGTAAAAACTATAGACAAGCAACTCACAGTTAAGTGAATTCCTAGAAATACAAATGGTGGTTAGGAGTATGTTATTGCACATAACAGAGAGCAGTAGTATCGAAGTAATATTAATATAACATTGGCACAGGCATGTTGGGGTAACCTCTGGAATTATGAAAAACTCTTGTGGCTGATTCAGAGTTAAGTTAACCCTTCTTAACTACTATTAAACTAAAATTATGAAAGTGTTGACTTTAAGGCCACATCCAGATTATTAGGGTCAGTTTACAAGACATTCCTGGACTAAATTTTGATTTCAATTAAGATTTTTTCAGTGCAGAATGTTGCATATTACAGGACTGGTCTTAGTCTCTAGTCAGGTAACAGACCCAAAGGTTTAAGGGTTTTTTAAAAAGGGCACTTTTGGGTAGGCCTAGCTGTCTGCTACTGCTGAAAGAGGACGTTATCTTTTCAGTCAACATACCGCGTGCTAGCTCCTCCAGTGCTGTTCTCACCTCCGTCACTGTCCTCTCCAGAGACTCCAGGAGTTTGGCCTGGGCTGAAAGCTGACTGGCCATGGCTTCTTGCTGCTTACTGTGATGGCTGCAGGTCCCACACATGGGGCAGCCAGCTCCAGCACTGTTGGACAACAGTTGGTCCAGTTTACGGTGCAGGTCATCCATCCTGGCCCCCAGGGTGGCCGGGTCATGGGCAGGAGGAGCAGACCACTTTACTGAGCGCATGCCCAGCAAGCACTGAGCAGAGGAACAGGGAGCTGACTACAAAAGCAACAACGGAAGTAAACAGGTGTTAGTGACAAGACAAGATCTTTTTAGCTTCCATAACCCGTAACCTTTTGAACCTAAAAAGCTAACCTTGTTGTACAGGGACATGCCCCAGTAGAAGATATAAAACTTAGCCTTTTGACCTTAAACCCAAAATGAGAGCATTCTCCAAGAAGTCACTGATTCTTTTAACCCACCTACTTTACTTGAAGGTCATTCATTGGCACAAAAAATAGACAAGACCATCCTTATGAAATGATTTAGAGAAAATACAGCTAAATAAACGCTCAAACCTACAAACAGATCCATTAATAGCAATCAAAAGAGAAAAACCTCAGCAAAAACAATTGCACTCACCTGCAGCGGCAGCAGGAGTGGAAGGTCCTTATGGTGCGACTCTTAGTGAGACAAGGGTCCACTGGACAGTAGCTGGTGCCCACCCCGAAGTTGCCAAAGGAACAGCCTGTTAGATTCCTCCTTTATCTGAGCCTTGTGGCCACCACACCAGAAATAGGCAGGCCAGGGGGCAGGAGGGGAGGGGAGTTTCGAATAGTAACCGATAACAAAGGTATGTACGGCTGGCCTGTGCATAGTCAAGTAGAGGGCATGCAATTATTCTAAAAGCAGTACCACAGTGTCCATGAAAAGTCTGGATCCACCTGACTGTTTTTCGAAATCGTAGACACTTTGATCAAAAGGCATCTGCTTGAAATGTGAGAGTAAAACAAGAAGCTGATGGCAACATATTTTATTTAAAAAAAAAAACATTTTAAATACCTAACCATCTATCTATGTTACTATATATACATTTATATACACAAATAGTTGAACATGTTTTGAACATTAGATTTTTATTGCATTTTATATATATATATATATAGACACACTTTGCAAATTCATCTGAGAAAATTATATTTAGCTAAGCAATGTGTCGTTCTTCTAAAAAGTCCCACTAAAATTACAATAACTACATTAACAACACATCAAATGGCAATTTTATGTGCATTGCTGTGTTCACCATTTCCTCTCCTTGTGAAAACCCAGTATTACTTGCAGATCCCACCAAATGGCAGACCTCCTGTCTAGCTGCCTGTGACTTCTGCACAGTACTGAATAACATCTAAAACATTGCTAAAATTCTATTATGCAACTTTACAGATGTCATATCTACAGGGGGAAAAAAAATCAGTGAATTTTAAGTGGCCAGAGTAATGAACAAAACAGTCCAGAATGCTTCATAATTGAGTCAGCAAAAAGTTGAAGCAGATATTTTGACTACAATGGATTACAGCATTATATTTACCATTTTCTCAGTGTAGAAAAGCAGCCTACACATTTGTCTGCTAGCGTACACAAAGCATGCCAACTATAGGATTGAATACCAGTCATGTCAGACATGGTAGGCTTGGGTTTCGTCAGAGGTCCACTGTTTACCTCTAAACACGTGCTTATAGACAAGGCACAGCCTTAGTCTCAATAAAACTGGGTTTATGTAAGACTGGGCCAAAATGAGCTACATAGCAGTGAAAATTAGGATTCATCTTTATAGTGTATGCCAGTGAACAGTTTTATAGAGGCTGCTTTCTTTTGAATCACACTCCTCTCCAGCATCACACTACACTGGTTCTATTAGAGCCAGCTCAGGACACTAGCACAGAATCAGAGCACCAATAAGAAAATTGCCCCAGAAGTGCCCCACTAAGTTACCAAAACTACCACATCATTACTGGAATGCTGGTCTTCTTTGTAAAGGACAGATTCATATTATAAGCTTTGTTGTTCACATTGGTATTTGTAAGTCACTCATGTGAACTAGGGCTGAGAGTTGGCACCAAAGTGAAGTGATTCTTCAGCATTAACCCTTAGGCCTTAGACAACACTTGAACTTGAGGGGAAACAAACTAGACTGCTACACCTCTTTACTTTAATAAAAACTTTAATAAAAGAAAAGTAAGGCTACATAGGTTAAGAATAAAAAGGAAAATCCACATAATACAGCAGATGTTAATGCACAAGTACACATTCACCAGCAGATTATGCAGCCTCAGTCGGTAAAAGTTCAGCCTTATGCATTTAAAAAAAACACACACAAAAAAAAAAAAACAAAACACAGCCTTGCAATATTTTCAAAAAGGAGAGATTTAGTATATGTACAGATTAGTTCCAGGAGTCTTTACATGCGGAAGCGGTCAGAGAATTTCGGCGATTGGGGCACTGTCAGAGTGGTCTCGCTGTGCTTCAGCTCCACAGGTTTGTAGCGACGGATAGGCTGGGCTTTGTGCACCTGTTGAGAACAGATTAAAATGCATGAGACAAAGAGCTATTCAGACCTGCTTAAATAGCAAGAGCCCCCCCTGCAAGACTAATACTCTGGAGTACCTGTTCAAGTCGTAGTCTGGTGACTTCTTCCTTCTCTCGTTCCTCTTGCTCTCTGGCCAGCTGCTCTTCCATTTGCACCTTCAGAGACTCCTTCTCTTTAAGCGCCCGCTCAAACTCCAGCCGTTCTTTAGCCCGCCGCTCTGTTGCCAACTGGAATCCTTCAGGAACTGCAGAATGGGTAGTATTGGCTTGAGAAAGTGCCAAAAGACAAAGATGACCAAATAGAGCAGTCAAATTGAGGAGGTGGTGAAAACAGGAGGAGGCAAAACAAGGTGGAGAATTAGCAGTACAACCACATGGAAAAACAGAAACCAGGTGCCATGGGACCAGAAAGGCACCTGAAAATCCTTGTGCATGGCCAGATGTGTCAATTGTAACATACCCAAGATGGAGTGATTTTCCTTCTTTGGTACAAACGGATCTTTGTGTGTGACTGCAATCGGCCGTGCCTTGAAGCATGCTGCCTCAGACTGCTGCTTCAGTTCCTCTTTTACCTAATAAAAAGGAGAAATAAAATGATCTAAACTCAAAAGTACTTTTAGTATACTTTTTTCAGGCAGATTGCCATGGAAACATTGTACCCCAACCTGAACCCTTCTGCTTCAGAACTTACCATTTGCTCCCAGCGTTCAGTCTTTGTAGCTCCACGCTCATCTACCATCAGCTTGAATGGAGCAGGCTTAGTGGGCTCAACAACTTTCTTTTCTGGAAGACTCACCTCATGGAAATCCGGCAGAGGCCGAGCCTTGAACTTGGGCATCTGGAAAAAGGGAAGCAGAGGATTCCCATGCTTTGGCTTGTTTTTCCTCAGACAAGTGACCAGGGTTTGAAAGGACCTTAAAATTAGTTAAGTTCTAGAGCACATTGTACAGCATTACTCCTCAGCACAAAATTTTAAATGGGTCCAACAGATCTTTAATATAGCCCAACCCTTAATAAAAGCAAGAATCCCACCTCCTCATGTCTCAGTTCTTCAAGTCGCTTCTTCTGTGCTTTGCGTTCCTGCTCCCGTTGCTCAAATGAGAAAGGGCACACTTCCACATGGTTCTTCACGGCAGGCTTGGTGCTGAACGGCAAGTAGTGGGGAACCGGAAGTGCCTTAATTGGAGCTGGTGGTTTCGCCTAGCATGTGCACACATTAAAATGAAAGGTATAATTTCAGTAACAGCATTAAAAACCTTCACATGGTTCATTTGGCTTTAGTTCATGCCGGCTCATACCTCTTCTGTTTTGCGTTCAACACGAATACGTTTTTTTAGTGCAAAAGCAGGAGATTCAGGAACAGTAGGATTCAGCACCCTCTTTTCTGGGACACCCTAAGTAAAGAATATGAAAGATAACAGATGCAGGAGACCAGTGAACAAAACTGTCACGCTTGATACAAGGGAGAGATTTCTTACCACCACCTCTTCAAGGATTCGGACTGGTAAAGGTCTGGGGTGAAAGGTGTAGTCCTCATGTTCTTCTGAGTTTTTGTTGGTATGACGCTCCTGCAAACGCTTCTCCACCTCCAGATGGAAACCCACTGGCTGGGTGGTTTCTTTAGGAGGGGGTTTCTTAGGAGCCACAGCCCCTTCCAGGATCTTACGGTTTAGTTCTAAGGCTTTGAACTTAAACCTAAAAAGAGAAATTAAGGATAAGATTGCTGTTTGACCTTGTACAGTCAGAAGTTTCAATTAACCCTGAAAAAAACCTTTGCATGACAGACACTTGCATGAAAAAACTCAGTACACAAAAATCAAAGATTTTAAATGATTTAGTACGTACTGCTGCATTTTTTCGACTTCTTCGGCCTCAATCTCCGCAGTGCTCTTTACCATAGCGGGACGGTTTCGCTGCCGGGTCAGCAGCTGAGGGGTATGAGGATGAGTAATTTTAACCTTCCCAATCTTCTCTGGTGATGGGCCTAAGGACAAAGTAAAAAAGGTAAGCCACTGTAAATTTTGCACAGTGATTGTCAATTATATTCATAATCAGGTAATCCAGAAATTAACTATGTACTATGATTGCAATCACTATCGTTCATCGTTTTTTTTTTTTGTTTTTTTTTTTAATTCCACCCATTTTGAGCCACTTATCCAAAGCAGTCAAGTCAGTCTTTTGTGGTTTAATTAAAAATCAGCCCATGAATTTCAGCCACCCTTACCATAAACAAGTTAGTAAGAGCCAGTGAGTTCACACATTTGCATTCATATCGCAGAGTAATGATAAAGCTGATTTAACTGAAATCAATTTAATGCACTTTATTATTAAAGAGAATTGTGACAAGTCTAATATGAAGTTTACATGACTGACAAATGCACAACGCACATGAAACATTCAGATTAAGCCACCCCTCTGATAGCATTACCAACAAAACCAGAAATATTGACCAAAAAAACCTGAAATTGACCCCACCTCTCTCCTGAGACTGGCGGCTGCGCAAGTGATAGCGGACTGGCGTGCGCTTCTGAAACTGTTCAATCTGCTGTGCCATGGGCACATAGGAATCAGTCTTCTCCGGCTTCCGCTCACTGCCAGTGGAGAAGTTGAACGGCTTAGGAACTGTGGTGCCCTTAGGAGCCTTCAGCTACAGAAACCATCAGACAGAAGATCACAGCCTCATTCCAAGCTTGTGTGTCAAACAAATTTCAGACCATCAGTGCATAACATCCCTTCTACTTTGTCATTCATGAAAGAAATATAGTATTAGTTTTCAAACAATGAGACTCACAGGGGAGTGGGGTTGTTTGCGCAGTTGAGAAATAAAGTTAGTCTCTTTGTAAGAGGCCTCAGTAACACCTGCATGTTTTTTCCGCCTGCTATCGGAGCAGAAGTTAAACTCTTTTGGAATGGTGGTGGACAGCACCTGCTTTTTGGGAGGCTGGCCTATTAAAAACACATACATAGTGTCAAAACTACACAAAAAGAAAAACAGAACAGAGCAGTCAAGAATGTCATTCAGAGAACTAGCACTCAATATCCCTAATAAACAGAAGCCTGGTACAACTGCCTAAGTTTCAATAGGGAGCATGTATACTTACTGCCTGCCAGTGCTGCTCTGTAGCTGGCCTCATTCCTCTTGCGCTGCTCAGCCACCTCCTTCTGCAGAGCCTCAGTGCGCTCCATCTCCAGCTGCTCTGTGCTCTTCTGCCTGCAAATCAAAGTGCATTTTGAGTAGTGACAAACCAATGAGCAATTCTACAGAACCATGGACACAGTAAACTACAGTTAGAAAAGAATAACTTGGATATTCTTTTACTCACTGGTTAGCAGTGGAAGATACAGATGCAGCCACATTCGATTTGTTCTTTAGCCTGATGCTGCTCCTGGCTGCAACAGCACTGCGGCGAAGCGACCTTCCACCTGTTGAGCTCCTGCAGAGCATTCATAGTCACTTTGCGGATGCAGAAATCTACATTAAGGCTATGTTCACATTACAGGTCTGAACTGGCAGTTTTCCAGTGAGGCAGATCACCATATCAGATTTGAAGACTGGTGTAAATGGGCGTGCAGAAAACAATTAACTTGAAACAGGCAAGTTGCAGGGCAGTTTGTTCACTTTCAAATGTGAAAGTGAATGATAGAAGAATCACAATGGTGAACACAGCCAAAGTGTCTAAAAACCACACAAATATTCAGTGCCACCATGCTACCAGTTATGCACCATCCAACACCATCAACGTGCTTACGCGTTCTTTACACAAACCTCCGAGGATGCCTGACAGCTGTCCTTGTTGGAGCTGGAACAGCTCTGTAAGTAGGAATATGACCGACCAAATATTCAGATATTTTAAAAAAAAAAAAAAAAAAAAAACATTATTTGAATCTGAACCCCTTATATTGGCTTACCTCCTCATCTTCTTGACAGGTGGTGTTGAAGGAGCCTGAGCTGGCTCATTTTTTACCACTGGCCGCTTAGACACCCTGGAAAGAAAGGATTAAAGTCAGCAGGAAGAAATGGACAAAAGCAGTGATGTCTAAAGACTGCAAATCAGGAGGATACCAAATAGGGAAACAAAAAAACTTGTACGATCCAGTACAAGTTTCAAAAGAATTTATGCAATTAGATATTTAACAAAATCTCGCTTCTTAAAATTCAGCATTGTTAATAGCCTTGATAGGAACAAATCTCTCTTGTACTACTTGTTCATTTTACCTGCGTGGCTGTGCTGAAGTCTTCTTGTGACCCTGGCCTTCAGCTGCAGTTGGCTTACTGGCACCCCATGATGTCACAATGTTGGATGGTGGCACTGTGGTTGCACAGAATTGGCAGAATTTAGCACATAACTCCAAGAATGTCCAACATGTCTATCAAAACACCACATTTGTTGACATAGTAGCAAACTGACAAACACCTAACAAATGTTCTTGGACAAAACAAGTCATGCATTGACATTACAGGACAAAAAAGGCAAGTAATTAAGAGTTACCAGCGTTTGAGGTTTCTTTGACTGTAGGCATAACTATGGCTTTTGGCAGGCCTTCACTGTGTGTACCATCAAAAGGTTTTGTCTTCACAGGTGTTGGCTGTCCCACTACAGTCTGAGGGGAAGCCATTAGACCTAAAGGAGAAGCATCCAGAGCAGTTTGTACATAATATACATACAAACAAAAGTAGATAGGTGTTTACACGCATTGGACAGAAGGCTAAATCATCAGATAAAAGGTTGTTCAAACTACCTGCAGACACATAAAAGCACCAACAAAGTAAATTTTAATTCCTAACATGAATATAAGCGCTGGATGTTGCTAGGTTATTTATATTCTAAGCATCCTCCAAAAGACTCATCTATTCAAAGAACATATCCTAACGCATCTATGCAGACTTTAGCACTCAGTACACGCCTCTGGTTTTTACACTACAACAATGCAAAAACAGTGTATCCTCTTATTGTAAGTCGCCAAATGCTATATCAAGATAATGAAGGTAATAATCTTACCGAACCAATCATCTGCACTATCTTGAGGATCCAAGCTAAAATCATTAAGAACATGAGACGGGGCGTCGAACGAGTAAAGATCAGCGGAGTCTCCTGGCTGCTCCACGTCCATCTTCAAAAAGCCTGAAACCCCTTCAAAGCAACACAAAAATAACATAAGCCAGCCAACTTGAGGCAATATTAAGCAAAATAACTAGTCGGTTAACTGACATAAAGCGAATAAATTGCTCATCTAAAACACGAAGCTTTGAAACGTAAAATGAGCTAAAGCTAATGTTAGCTTAAAGGAGGAAGAAGACCAACCGTTAGCCACAATAAACAGCAAACAAACAAACCAACCTACATCTATACCGAAGAATAAACAACTCTTTCAGCTTTACGTACCCTTCAAAACTTATATTCTATCTTCGACAGAGAATAAGTAATGAACTCGTTAAAAGCTGAAAGGTTCGTCTCTCCAAACCAAGCCGAGACAAAAATCCTGAAGCAGCAGCCAAAATAAGTTTGAATATCAGAACCGTTGGCGTCGCGTTTAAAAAACAGCCAATCACGATGTTAATCGTGATGTACTCTGTCT
>JBBIGA010000132.1:29142984-29154928 GCA_037576975.1 Alestes dentex | reverse complement strand
CAATGTTTATCACTCAGAAATGAATAGCTGCCTTTGTTTTGTTTACGAGGGGGAAAGGGGACGGGGTCACCAACATCAATCATTCTGGTTCATTCTGTGAGAGTCATGAATGAGCCCCCAAATTAGAAAAGATCTGGATGAAAGATTTGTAAGAGACACGAACTCTAAAACTGAAAGTCTGACCTGACGGTGGCGCTACAGGAAAGGTCATATCACCAAAACACATTAAGCTCCATAATCGTGTGATCATTAGTGTTGTCAGAAAATATAAGATTTGTATGAAAACTAAGATAAATGTGTTCTAACTCTGGTCTGATATTTAAGTTTGGCCTGATGGTGGCGCTAGAGAACAGGTCAGCTTTCACTATTAGGGGCTTATTTATGTATTTAACATATAAACAAAGTGTCCGACATAAAACTCAGGCAACAATTTTCAGTAAATCATTTTCTGGAGGCAGATATGGCTGGAGTCAGACTGAGGCCTGAGGGTGAAGAGTGTTAGTGAATTGGGGAGAATAGGAGGATTAAACCAGTTCCATTAGAGCCAGCTCAGGACACTAGCACAGAATCAGAGCACCAATAAGAAAACTGCTCCCGAAGTGTTGGACCCCAAAGTTACCAGACTATTATGTCACTGGCATGCTGGTCTTCTTTCTAAATGATACAAAGCCATCATAAGCCTTGTTGCTCACAGTGGTATTTGTCCATCAGCGAAACATGGACTGAGTTGTATCAAAGAGAAGTGATTCTTTCACCAAGGAGGCATGGGTTTGAATTTTACCTTCAGCATACCAGCAAGACCCTTAACCCCAAGTTACCCCCCGTAACCCCCAACCAGTGAGACTGCCCCCTGTAGTTAGAGAATGGAAGTCACTTGGGATAAAATGTGCAGTGGCACTGACCATCCACAACGGGGAGCCCTTAGACAACATTTAAGAACTTGAGGAGAAACTAGACTGCTACACCCATGTAATTTAAATAAAAAATTTTAATAAAATAAAATCAAAAAATCAGTTCAGGTCATTACATGCGGAACCGGTCCACAAATGTCCGAGTGGTGCCTCTGGGCTTCAGCTCCATTGGTTGGTGACGTATAGGCTGGGCTTTGTGCACCTGTTGAACAGATAAAAATGCATGAGACAAAGAGCGAAACCAGACCTGCTTAAATAGCTTAAGACCCCCTCAGCCCATGCTGCAAGACATACTCTAGCACCACCATAAAGCAGTATTTAGAAGGAGTACCTGTTTGTGTCGTAGTCTGGCGATTTCCTCCTTCTCCTGCTCCTCTTGCTCTCTGGCCAGCCGTTCCTGCATCTGCATCCTCAGGGTCTCCTTCTCTTTAAGGGTCCTCTCAAACTCCAGCCGTTCTTTAGCCCGCCGCTCTGTTGCCAGCTGGAAGCCTTCAGGAACTGCAGGATGGGACATATCGGCTTGAGAAAGTGCCAAAAGATAAAGATGACCAAACAGAGCAGTCAAAATGAGGGGGAAGTTAATAGTGGTGAAAACGGTAGAACAAACAAGGTGGAGAATCAGCAGTGCACCCACATGGAACAGCAGAAACCAAGTGCAAAGGGACCAGAAAGGCAGCTACAAATCCTTGTGCATGGCCTACTGCATCAATTGTAACATACCCAAGACGGAGCGAATTTCCTTCTTTGGTACAAACGGATCTTTTTGTGTGACTGTATTCGGCCGTGCCCTGAAGCGTGCTGCCTCAGACTGCTGCTTCAGTTCCTCTTTTACCTAACAAAAAGCAGAAACAAAGGATCTAAACAACACTTTCCCTATTTTTTTCAGGCAAATTGCCATGGTAACATTGTACCCCAACATGAACCCTTTTGCTTCAAAACTTACCATTTGCTCCCGACGTTCAGTCTTTGTAGCACCACGCTCATCTACCATCAGCTTGAATGGAGCAGGCTTAGTGGGCTCAACAGTTCTCTTATCTGGAAGACTCACATCACGGAAGGATGGCAGAGGCCGAGCCTTGAACTTGGGCATCTGGAAAAAGGGAAGCAAAGGATTCCCATGCTGCAGCTCGTTACTCCCCAGAAAAGTGAACAGGGTTTGAAAGGTCCTTAAAACCAAACTTCTACAGCACATTGTACAGCACTTCTGCTCAGCAAAAAAATGACACGGGTCTAGCAGATATTTAATATCCCCAACACCTCAGAGCAAGGAGCCCACCTCCTCACGTCTCAGCTCTTCAAGTCGCTTCTCCTTCTGTGCTTTGCGCTCCTGCTGTCGTTGCTCAAATGAAAAAGGGCACACTTCCACACGGTTCTTCACTGCAGGCTTGGGCACGAACGGCAAGCAGTGGGGAACCGGAAGTGCCTTCATTGGAGCTGGTAGTTTTGACTAAGCAGACACATTAAAAGAAATGTAGAAATTCAGTGCCAGCATTAAAGACCTTAATATAGTTCATTTGGCTATAGTTCATGCCAGCTCATACCTCTTTTGTTCTGCGTTCAACACGAATACGGTTTTTTAAGGCAAAAGCAGGAGATTCAGGAACGGTTGGAATCAGGACCTTCTTTTCTGGGACACCCTAATTAAAGAAAAAGAAAACACTAGAATACATTTCCACAGAGAAAATGTAAAGTGTGCTTGCTCACTTCTAGACAACCTAGTTATCCATCTACGCTTCTCTTTTAAACAGCAGATCTCACTGCCAGACTGTCCTCTCTCCCCTTATTCATGATTTCCACAGCAACAGTGGATGACATCATCGCTCCAGTGGCTATTTAAATTCAAACGGCCGAAGATTCTAATGACAGTTGGCCTCAGTTCTAACTGCCACAGTCTCTGCTTCTCTCCTTCTCCACTTCCCTCTCTCATTCTCTCTCTCTCACACCAAATCACCAGGCCCATCCACAAAGACTGTAAATCACTTTCTTGGTTTTACAATACTAAAACTGAACAAGCACACTAATTACAGATGTAGTAGACCAGTGCACAAATAACTGCCATGCTTGACAAGGGAGAGATTTCTTACCACCACCCCTTCAAGGATCCGGACTGGTAAGGGAAGGGGGCGAAAGGTGTAGTCCTCGTGCCAACAAAACCTCACAACTCGACGCTTCTGCAAACGCTTCTCCACCTCCAGATGGAAACCTACTGGCTGGGTGGCTTCTTTAGGAGGGGATTTCTTAGGAGCCACAGCCCCTTCCAGGATATTACAGTTTAGTTCTAGGGCTTTGAACTCAAACCTAAAAAGAGAAATCAAGGATAAGATGCTGCCTGTGACCTTGCATTAAAGCCTAAAAAGAAGCTTGCATGACACTTGCATGCAAAACTACTCCGTGCACAAAAAGTATAGGTTTTAAATGAAAGGACGTACTGCTGCATTTCTTCAGCTTCTTCAGCCTCGATCTCTGCAGTGCTCTCTACCACAACAGGCCAGCTTCGCTGCTGAGGGGTTTGAGGCAGAGTAATGTTCAAATTCTCTGTTGATGGGCCTGAAGACAAAGTAAAAAAGGAAAGTCTCTGTAAATTTAGTACAGTAACTCAATTATATACTTAATCAGGTCATCCAGAAATGTGTGTACTGGGATTGCAGTCGGTATTGTTCAAGGCCTTTTCCCTTAATCCCACCTTTTGGGGCCACTCACCCAAGTCAGTTGAGTTTGTTGTGGTCCAGTTAAAAATAATCAGCCCCTGAATGCAGCCATGCGTGCTCGTGTGAACAATGGAGTGCAAATAATCGCGCACAGCTGCATTCAGGGGCTGATTATTTTTAATAAGAGGTTATTTTTAACTCCACCTCTGATGGTTTTACCAACAAAACCAGGAACATTAGGACAAAGCTAAAGTGATATCGGACTGGCGCGCGCTTCTGAAACCGTTCCACCTGCTGGGCCACGGGCACATAGGAATCAGTCTTCCCCGGCTTCCACTCGCTGCCAGTGGAGAGGCTGAACGGTTTAGGAACAGTGGTGCCCTTAGGCGCCTTCAACTAAAGAAATCAGACAGAAGATCAAAGCCTCATTCAAAGTATGTCAAATAAATCTCAGCCTATTAGTGCACAGCATCCCTTCTGCTTTGACTGTCACTCATGAAAGAAATAGTATTAGTTTTCACACCACGAGACGCACAGGGGAGTGGGGTTGTTTGCGCAGTTGAGGAACAAAGCTAGTCTCTTTGCAAGACGCCTCAGTAACGCTTGCATGTTTTTTCCGCCGACTATCGGAAAAGTTACACTCTTCTGGAACGGTGGTGGACAGCACCTGCTTTTTTGGCGGCTGGCCTATTAAACATAGCGTCAAAACTACACAAAAGAAACAGTGCGGTCATGAACAGCACTCCATATTCCTAATAATCAGAAACCTGGTACAACTGCCTGAATTTCAAAAGGGCGGTATACTTACTGCCTGCCAGCGCTGCTCTGCACCTGGCCTCATTCCTCTCGCGCTGCTCAGCCGCCTCCTTCTGCAGAGCCTCAGTGCGCTCCATCTCCAGTCGCTCCGACCTCTTCTGCCTGCTCATCAAAGTGCAATTTGAGTAGTGACCAGACCAACACGTGATCCTACAGAACCATGGTCACAGTACACAACTAGTTAGAAAAAAATTATTATTTCACTCCGGTTAGCAGAGGAAGATACAGCTGCAGCATGTGGTTTCTTTAGCCTGACGCTGCTCCTGGCTGCAACAGCACTGCGGCGAACCGACCTTCAACCTGCTGAGCTCCTGTAGAGCATTCATAGACGTTTGCAGATGCAGAAAGCTGCATTAAGGCCATGTTCAGATTACAGGTCTGAACAGGCAGACTCGCATTTTCAATGTGGTTTCATGCTGAAAAAAGTAACTTGATGAAATAGGCAAGCTGCAGGGCGGTTCCATCACTTAAACATGAATGTGAATCATCATGACAGAAGAAAAAAAGAAACCCAAACATACAAACAAAACACACTTGTGAACTCAGCCAAAGTGACCAAAACCACAAATTCAGTGCCACCTTGCTACCATTTATGCACCATCCTACACAGTCACCAACCGTGTGCAAGAATTCTTTACACAAACCTCCGAGGATGACTGCCGGTCCTCTCTGGAGCTGGTACAGCGCTGTAAGTAGAAACATGACTGCAGACCAAACTCAAATAAAAATAATTTAAAAATCACCAATTGAATCTGAAGCCCTTATATCTGCTTACATCCTCCTCTTCTTGCCCGGTGGTGGAGGCTGAGCGGGCTCATTCTTTACCACAGGCCGCTTAGACACCCTGGAAAGAAAGGATCAAAGTCAGCAGGAAGAAATGGACAAAAAGCAGTGATGTCTGAAGACTGCAAATCAGGAGGAGGCCAAATACATGCTCATCTTCCCTGAAGGGATTTTTCTTATAAACAACAACAAAACATGCAGCACGAGTTTCAATAGAATGTTTGCAATTAGATTTTTCACCAAAACCGCAATTCTTAAATTTGAGATTCATCAATAGCCTTGAAGCAGTTAACTCGATTGTTTCTAGCACTACTTGTTCCCTTTACCTGCTTGGCTGTGTTGACTTCTTCTTGGGATCCTGGCCTCCAGCTGCAGCTGGCTTACTATCCCACGAAGTCACAATGTTGGATGGTGGTACTGCGGTAGCACAAAATTGGCAGAATTTAACCAACTGTTTGACAGAACATAAAACTCCAAGAACGTCCAATGGAACATGTGATTCATCTAAACACTAAAATTTGTTGACAAAGGAGCAAATTGACAAATTCCTAACACACATGCTTGGACAAAAGGGACCTTAAAGACTTAATAACCACTACATTTGACAGGCAACTGGAGCATTGCCAACAAAGCATGTATTAACATTAAAGTACGAAAAAATAGCAAATAATTAAAAGTTACCAGTGTTTGAGGTCTCTTCTTCGGTCTCCACAGATTTTGGAAGGTCAACAATAGGTTTTGTCCTCATATGTGTTGTTATCTGCCCCACTGCAGTTTGAGGGGAAGGCATTAGATCTAAAGGAGAACCAGACAGATCAGTTTGTATGTAATAAACATAAACAAAAGTAGACAGGTGTTCACATGCATTAAACAGAAGACTAAGTCATACAGTATTTCTTCACATTATAAGTCACCAAATGAATGCAATATCAAGATAAAACAGTTAAACGTACGGAAAGAATAAAGGGCAGGATCTGGAGAATCCAAAGTAAAATCAATATAGTGACACGGGGCGTCGAACGTGTAACGATCCGCAGTCTCTCCTGGCTGCTCCGAGGCCATATTAAACGGCTGAATCTGCTTCAAATACACATAAAAACATCATAAGCCAGCTGGAATCGACATTAACCAAAAATAACTAGCCGGTTTACTGTCCTAAATCCAATAAACTGCTCCTCTAAAACATGAAGCTTTAAAACATCCAAGGAGCTAAAGCTACTATTAGCTTAGAATATGACTGACCGTTAGCCACAATCAAAAAGCCAACAAACCCACATCTATACGGAAAATAAACACCTCCTCCATCTCTACTTACCCTTCAAAACTGATACTATATATTTGAGACGAATAAGCAATGAATAAAGCACTAAAAGCAAGAAGATACCTGTATTCGAAGCAGCCACAGGAAATGATCCTGAACTAACCAAAGTGTGAAAATCGGAGCCGTTGGCGTCGCGTTTATAAAACAGCCAATCATGACGTTGATGGTGACATGCTCGCCTCTCATTGGCCACAAGCTTCTGACGTAAGAGAAGCGTTGTGTCACGTGACTACACTTTTTTTAAACACAGGGTATTTAATTTCAAGCTTAAGGATGAATGTTGTTCATTTCACTGAAACAATCCATACTGTTTATACGCATTTATACCTATTGCTGCACCCACGGTGTGGGAAGGAGAGATTTCGAAGGTTTTTTCTCCCAGCCACTGTCAGACTTTACAACACCTCCCAGTTGACCACACACATCCAAATACCAAGGACTGATGAGTGGAAGTTTCTCTTGTGTGCAATATTTCTTTTGTCTGCAATATTTCTCTTGTGCGCAATATGTCTTTTGTGTACAGAAATATTGCACACAAAAGAAACTTCCACTCATCAGTCCTTGGTTTTGGATGTTTGGTCAACTGTGAGGTGTTGTAAAGTCTGACATGGCTGGGAGGAAAAACCTTCGAAATCCCTCCTTCCCACACCGTGGATGCAGCAATAGGTACAAATGCTTACAATGTTGTACAGTTTTGGGATGAAATATTACAGTGTGCTATGTGCGATTTGTCTGGTGCATTATTAATGCTTTTGTCAATGCCTGCTGCTGCCAACCGAGGACACTCCAATGGGTACCTGTAAATGTATATATCCACTATGTACATATACCCAATGTGTACCTACATACAGCGGCTAGAAAAAGTACGTGAACCTTTTGGAATTTCATGGTTTTTTTTTGCATCCGTTTGTCATAAAATGTGATCTAAGTCAAGCGTGTTGACAAATACAATGGTAATCCTGATCTTTCATGTCTTGATTGGGAACAACCATAAAAAGTACGTGAACCTAACCCTAACCCTCAAGTTAATGACCCCAGAAAAGCTAGCTGGAGTCAGGTGTTGGCATACCTGGAGTGTAGTTAAGGAAATGAGTTTGGAGGTTTGGTGTCAAACTCCAGTCCTGCAGGGCCGTGGTCCAATTCATTTTGGTGATTTCCCTGCTCAGAAACACCTGGTTCACCAGTTAATTGTCAGGTTTAGGTGAATGTGTTTGAGGACGAGAACCATCAGACTGTGCTGGACACCGGCCCTCCAGGACCAGTTTGACACCCCTTAAGGCTTGAAGGTGCCATGTCATTAACTGTAACTTTTATTTTTGCCTCACTCACAATCTTTCTCATTGTGTGGATACAAGCTGGACTTCTTGCTGGAAAACACTGACTATCTGGATGGCTCTGACTGACAAATCAGAAATTTCTGGAAGTTATACTCTTAAGAATCAAAAAGTTACTAAAGTAAAACTGACCACTTCCTTATTTCAGGTGTGTGGTAATATTTAAAAGGACACTCCAGACAAAATGAAAACTGTAACTTTTACTGAATCTATTGTAAACCAAAAGTGAGATCGTCTGGTTTAATGTGTTTAGGAAAACACATTTTTGATTATGCATCTTGAGGGTGAGAGACCTTTGTGCACTGATGAAAATGCTGAAAAAAAAAAGGTTAATATAATAAGGTTCTGTCAAAGTGTTGAGGATGAGGGAGACAGTTTTTGACAAGACATTTAATGAATAATTAGTGCAAATATGATTTAGAAGACATACTCAGTATATAATCAAAGTGTAAAAGCCATCATCAAAAAGATTATACAATATAATAAGCCTGGACCTCAACATGTTATACTTTGCATGGATGAAATTTTCATTTTTCAATGGCAAACAAAACAAAAAAATCTATTAAACATAAAAAGGCAACAAAAGTTACAGGTGTACAGTATATATTACTATAAATGTGTTCCTCTTTACAGTGTATCACATCTTCTGGATCATGACTTGGAATTTACCTGGGGAAAGAAAAAGAATAGTGAGTACTCGTGCAATACCTAAATGAATAAACACAGTTTGTAAGACAGGGGTCAGCCACCTCATTCACCTGATCCAGCTCATCAAGGCCTTCTAAAGCAAATGTTGATGTCTGAATGTTTGAATACAGAAAATTAACCCTGACATTTTGTGTCTATCATAATTTTGTACCAGGTATTTTTGAGAGAATTTCTACAGAGTGTTTGACTTTTATTTTGACTTTATATATTTTTATTGTTATTGTCTCTCTGTGTCAGTGCAGTCATAACATAAGCAATTTCCTCCAGGATCAGTATTTAGATTCCAATTTAGAAAATATTACAGAAAATGGAATTTTGTCTTATAAATGATCTAATTGTACTTAATGTTACCAGGCACAGGACCCAATGGGTTGAAAACGTGTGTGTCTCTATATAAAAAATGAATTTTTGTCCGTACAAGCAGGCATGGCAGATACTTCAGCCGTGACAATACTCTTCACACCAAGATTGGACAGTCCTCCTCTGACCAGGCCGCAAGTGAACGCCAAATACTGAAGATGAGAAAGGAAACAGTCACTACATGTACTAGTACAGCTTTAAAAATAACTATCGTTATTTACAGTATCTTATTATGTGAAATAGTCTTAGCAGTGATATGTGCAATATCACTACTTATGTCAATTTTAGATCTA
Organism: Alestes dentex; assembly: GCA_037576975.1. NCBI lineage: Eukaryota > Metazoa > Chordata > Actinopteri > Characiformes > Alestidae > Alestes > Alestes dentex. The sequence goes on along the minus strand of JBBIGA010000132.1, from coordinate 29,145,754 downwards.
CTACTGATCTCTATCATGTGCAGTATCTGACTCGGTATAGAGAAAAACTCTTAACCACTATTTGTGCTACTAGGACATTACTTAGCAGTAATTTATTTATCTATAGCATTTATATCCACCTCTCTTACTGACTGCAGCATTTTGTGTATATAGCAAAGTGTATTTTGTACAGAGTATTTTCAGAGCATTTCCGCATTCGGAGTGTTTTTATTTGACTGTAGAGTCGTAACATATGCTGTTTTCTTTGGGAACAATAACGTTTTCTAATTCTGTATTTTTAGTGAAGCCAAAGTAAACTTACCATTAGATTATCTAATGAAAGAAATATATTATTTCTGATTGCACGTACCTTTGGGGCATGCTCCAGATACTGTTTACCAGAAGATAGTTGAGTCAGCAGCCGGAACTTGTTATCTTGTAGAACGTAAATACCCTGGATAACATTTAGATACATGCCATTTTACATATATATTACATTATGGTATATTATTCTTTGCTGTATTATTTCCATCTAAACCAGTCTGTAATCCCTGAAATTCTCTCTCTGCATCATGTGACTTCACACATCAGGAGAACGAAGGCTGTAAAGATTTCATCCAAAATGTAGTCTTCATACTCATTCTTTCAAGTGTCTTAGATGACACATTTAGACACTCAGCTCCAGATGGTACACAGTGTAGGTAGTATTTTACCTTAAGAGCTCTGTGTAAACTCTATAAATAAATTCACATCTGTAATGTAATATAGCCTAAAGGATGCTAAAAACAATCATATGTCACCTGATGGTTTGTTCTTAAGTTATCGATCTGCTTCTTAAACACACACGTCCAGAAATCTTTGCAGATGAACTTCATGACATCAAGCTCATCTTTAAAACGTGCCGTGTCTTTGGTGAACCTGCAGACACAGTAACATTGCTATAATATACATATATAAATATACAGTAAGTTTAAATATACATACATACATGCATGCAAATATATACATATGTCTGTGTGTATACACACTGTTTCCCCGGGGAAGATACCTTTCAATGAGTCCTTGGCCCACTCGGAATCCCATGTTTTCCAGCTTGGAAACACAGCGCCCATTTTCCTGTACACAGAAACACAAACATGCGTTACCTCAGAACAACGAAAACACATTCAGTATCATTAGAGAAGAGATGGCCCAGCTGCGTCCAGCCCCCTGTGGGTGAACACGGTCCTGAGTGTCTCTCTCTCTCTCCGATCGTACCGAGTCTCCGCTCTCCGCGCTGTTGACGTACTGAATCACTTCATTATGGAGGAACTGGAACAGAGCCTCGTCCGCCATCTCCGCGCTCTAATACACGGACACTACGGGCAGCTCATCCGCACAACACGCCAAAGAGTGGCTGTGAGGAAGAACGTGTGTGTTACACTGAAAAATTCAGCATATTCTGTCCAAAATTAGAATAAAGTGAAAAAATGGGGAGAAGGAAACAACAGCACCCCCTCCGGCACAACAAGACGGGGGCCTTCTCTTTGCCTCCACGCCTATATTAGCAGTCCATAGACATGCCTGTGTGTACAACACTAAAATAAAACTTTGCAATTTAAGATGCTTTGTGTTAAAATATTGTAAAAATCCTTCATGTAAAAAAATAACTGAAGTTTAGACACTGAGTAAAAGTCACTGAAACGTTCTGCTGTGTTGCTGTTGCATAAACTGCCTCTCCACACATCGGGTCCTATCACTTCGTTGTGAGTGTTGACGTGAAAGCTTTAATATAAATATATTATACAACTATACAAGCAGTAGTAATATACAGTAATATAAAGTAATAAACAATTGTAAAAATGTTTATCCGTAGCTTTCACTTTCTAAAAGTAGTTTAAAGTAAGTTTCCCTGGACGCAATTAAGCAAAATAGAAAAGTAACAGCGGTCTGCATCCCAAACCCACTTAAAAATAATAAATAAATAAAAAGACCACTAAACGTGTGTTTCTGGTATTTTTCCAGTGATGTCTCGTGGTTAGTAATGGTTTTCCTGTTGGTTTGATATCAGTGTATACCTGATTACAGATCAGGTATCAGGTTAGAGATGCTATAAAATAATCCACAGGATATATCTATTCATATATTTTAAGTAAATTCAGGAAGGATACTAACACTACCTGCTCTTTTTGTCATCGCATAGAAAATGTTATACATTGACTTTTGGAAATGTCCAAACATTGCATATTTTTAAATATATTTTTCGTTTATTTATTTGGCAGAAAAAACGTAACAAATTTACTTTATAAGGATGTTTTATTTAGTTTTCACGAAGATGCTCAAAAAGAGGAATTTTTAAATTAACCTTTTTATTTTGGCCATGTTATGCATAAATGCAAAGTTTGGGGCAGGGATCCCTTTTTTCTTGGTGTTCCAACAGTAATTTAAACTGCACTTCAACTTTATTTGCACAGTATTTCAGCATCTGACGCTAAAGCTGTCAAGACTTGTGACATATGCATTAGTTTTGGCTTGTGCTCTTGATCTCTCCTTTTTCTACCCAGTTTTTTACTGTTGTTTCTTATTATTATTTGTATTTGGCAATTTGAAAGAAAAAAAATAATAAAACAGTCAATCAAATAAATAACACAGTGTGAAGGATCCTCATAGTGTAACAGGTGATCTGTATTTGGCATTTGGTTTTCAAATGGAATCTATAGATGTTCTACAGGAAACTAGTGGCAAAAACATTACGTTTTAATTTGCCTTATGTACCTGATACACACATACACGTGCACAGTGATTATATATA